>JAASGT010000193.1:0-39509 GCA_023334315.1 Globisporangium alternatum | reverse complement strand
GCGTCAAGTAATCAAGAGGTGTTATACCAACGGTTCTGGTGTCGTGGCACTCGTGGACAGTGGATGTTGAAGCGATGTTCCTGTCACGCTCATCAGGCGGATGTGCCTGCCAGTCCACGCATCTTTGGTTGACAATCACCCTCAAGTTGCGGTCAGTCTGCAGCTGACATAGGTGATGGAGCTAGAGTTTGATTCAACCGCTAAGCGTCTTAGAAATCATCTCTTCCCGGGGCGAATGCTGTTGTTCTAGTGAGCCATGCGTGTTTTGTCATTCTCCTCACTTCCAAACTCGCTAGCGACCAAGCAAACGAACCACCACCCGCCATCCAGCTCAAGCCCTCGTAGACAACCATGAAGACGTTCGCACTCGCGCTCGTCGCAGGCCTCGCCGCCTTTGCGTCCTCCTCCGTCTCGGCGGTGAACCATCCGTACACGCTGCCGGCGCAGTTCCCAGCGGGTGCAGCGGTCGAATCGACCGCCGCCAGCAAACTCGCTGCGTCCATCGAATCCGTGGCGACGATCGAGTCAGTCGACCAGCAAATTGAACGCTGCGGCCGGTACAACTTCGCCGCTAAGAAGGATGGCATCTACCTCAATGGGTTCCCGTTCTTCATCAAGGGCGCCAACTACTTTGGCATGGAGACCGAGATCTACGTGCCGCACGGTCTCTGGGGCGGCAACGACTCGACGACGATCGCCGACGTGGCCACGCTGCTCAAGGCCAACAACTTCAACACGGTGCGCATTCCGCTCGTGGTCGACGCCGTGCTGCGCAACGTGCAGATCGACCGCTACGTGATCATCAACGAAGCTGAGCTCCAGGCCAAGTTCGACGGCAAGCCGATCTACTACTTTGACGTGCTCGACCACGTCATCCAGGTCTTCGCGCAGCACAAGATCTTCGTGCTGCTGGACAACCACGTGCTCGTCGCCGGTGGCGGCATCACGCCACTCTGGTACGACCAGCCGGACCGCGTCAACTGGTTCGAAGACGCGTGGAAGATCCTCGCGACGCGCTACAAGAACACGTGGAACGTGCTCGGCGCCGATTTAAAGAACGAGCCGCACGGCGAAGCCACGTGGGGCAGTGGCGACAACACGACCGATTGGCGCCTCGCCGCGCTCAAGATCGGCTCGAGCGTGCTCAAGATCAACCCGCGCTGGCTCATCTTTGTCGAGGGCATGCAGTTCTCGAGCCGCGACGATCCGGACCTCGGAAGCTTCTGGGGCGAGAACCTCATGGACGTGCAGCGCGCGCCACTCAAGCTCCCGGTCCCCGAGCGCCTCGTCTACAGCCCGCACGTGTACGGCCCAGACGTGTACGTGCAGCCGTACTTCAAGAATGAGACGTTCCCAGCCAATATGCCGGCGATCTGGGACTTCCACTTCGGCTTTGTCAAGAACTACGGACCGGTCGTGATGGGCGAGTGGGGTGGCACCTTCCGCAACGAGGGCGACATCACGTGGCAGCGTGCGTTCGTCAAGTACCTCCTGGAGAAGAAGTTCGGATGGCTCTACTGGTGCGTGAACCCCAACTCGGGCGACACCGAGGGCCTCTTGGAGAACGACTGGAACACGCCGCGCTACGATAAGTTCGAGCTGCTCTCGGTCTTCAAGGGCTCGCGGGTGCCTTAGGACCGACGCACAGGCTGTGGGTCTTTTTGTGTCGTGGTCTGGAACGAAATGATCGTTTTGACAGTTGCCACCAAGTGAATGAGCCTTCGTCAATAGCATTTGTGAGTCAATTTGATACTACTGGCTGCTGAGCGAGCATTCACTGTGTTCACTTGCTACTCCCTCGGCTGTGCGCGTTCACCCTTCGCGCTGTACATTCAGTACGTGTGAGCTTCATATTGCGTGTGAAGCGAAAATGAAGCGATCCAGGCGTAAATCCAGTCCTTGTGAGCTTCATATCGCTTTGGATCAGTGGCTCTACTGCTGTTTTTCAGCTCCAATCTGGAGGTTGTTGCACTAATAGTGGAGAAGCTCGAAGCGGTGCGCAGTCGTGTCGATCCAGAACGCATCTGCCGCCA
Source organism: Globisporangium alternatum (assembly GCA_023334315.1). NCBI lineage: Eukaryota > Oomycota > Peronosporomycetes > Pythiales > Pythiaceae > Globisporangium > Globisporangium alternatum. Next base: position 37,476 of record JAASGT010000193.1, on the reverse strand, counting down.
GCCATTTCAGAGAGTGATGGAGCAGCACAAGGGGAAGTCGCCAAGCTGATCACAGAGGCGAGCACGAGTTCGCTGATCGAAGAGCGAGATTCGTACGGGAAGACATAGCTGTGCCAAGCCGTCCAGCGGCGGGATGTGGCTCTAGCCACGACGGCCTTGGTGGTCGGTGTAGCAATTGACAATCCCAAAGCGGAAGGAAAAACGCCGCTATGCTTCGCTTCGGAGCTTGGTCGTTTCGAGTTTGTCGAGTTGTTTCTAGCGAATGGTGCAAGTCCGCACTGCAGCGATGTGTACGGTCGATAGCCGCTGCATGCTGCAGCTCAGAGGGGACACCGTGACGTCATCGCTTTGCTGCTGGAGTATGGAACTCGTGCTGACGAGAAAGATGGTGGTTGTCAGACCCCTTTGATGCTCGCGCAAACTCAAGGCGCAACAGAGACCGTCAAACTGTTTGAAGAAATACCAGGTGCTGTATGAACTCAAGTGAGTGCTCTGCTAATCGATAGAATGTGATGATAGAATAGAAAGCATTAGAAGGAGCTGGTGCGAGAGGCACGACATACGAGTGGGTGCTTGAGGTCTTGCAGGAATTATAGTTTTTCTTAATTCGCTGGATACCCCGCGTGCTCACAGAGGAACTTTGTCAGAGTTACGTCCATTGACTGTTCAATATACTTTGTCTGGAAAACCGGCGCCAGCCAATTCGCAAAGTGCAAGCATGCAGACATATGACGTGGGAGCAACTCTGGCGCGCAATGAACGAGGGCAATACGCTGGAAATCGCGCGGCTCTTTGAGCACTTCCGCTGGTCTAACAGCACGCTGCTGGACTGCTTACTCCACGTGGCAGCAAAGCGCAATGACGCACTGTCATCGCACTTGTGCTGGAGAGAGGGAATGCGCCTGTGCACGCATTGGATGTCCTGGAACCAGACACGCCCGAGGAAAACTCACGATGGGTGCCACTGACAATAGCGTGCTTGTGCTGGAGCTGCTGATCGCACATGGTGCGCGTGCGGACGCGAGAAGAGCACTCCCGGCGTAGATGGACGCCGCTCATACTCGCCGTGAGCTCTACATCTGCTGAAGCACTGAAGGCTCTACTCAAACATGGTGCTGATATAGAGCTCAGTGACGACAGTGGGCGCTTCATCTTGCAGCGATGTCTATTCACAGTACCGAAATTGTAAGGAAATTGCTGACCCACGGTGCACAAGCCAACGCCAAAGACACGCTCGGTGCGACTGCGCTGCACTACGCTACAGAGCTTTCGGTGTTTTAGACCATGGATCTTCTCCTGGTTCATGCTGTAGACATCAAAGTACAAGACGCAGATAAGTCGGCGCCGCTAAGATTTGCTGCCCAGCACAACAGCAATTCGGATCTCTGCGGTCGTGCTGATCGCGAACGGTGCAGACGTTGATGCCGTCAACAGTTCTGGTACGACGGCGCTGCATCACACGATGATGTCGACATCGGTCATTGGCTGTCCAGCTCAGAAATCCATTAACTATATCTTCTCGACGGGCGCCCAGTCGCCAAGGCGACTGCGGGCGCGATTGTCGTGACCTCGCATCTAGATGTTCCCACGGATATTGGTCGATCACATCTGTTGCACCCTAGTATACCTCACTAAAAAACAAAAAAACACGATGATGCGCGCCGACTCGAGCATAGGTGCGACTCTACTGCGGCATGGTGTCTCACCAGTGATCCAAGATAACGCCGGACTGACACCGCTGCATTACTAAGCGCGAAGCGGTGGCTCGAATCGATTTCCGGGTGCTACTGGCGCATGAAGCGATGCTACAGGACCTCATTCACGATGTCAGCGGCGTTGGACGACGCGGTAAAACTCGACCGTGGCAACGCTGTCGAACTGATGATGCTCGAGAAATTGAGAGCTCGACTCTGTCATCAGCACGTATTTCGGAGATTGGTCGTACTTTATTTCGTTTGCCTATCAGACTGCATTCTATTCCATACTTAAATTTTATATACGAGAGTCTAGAAGCGCACGCGGGTCACCGTTTGACAACCAAAACGTTCAATACTCGTCTATGTGAGTTTGTAGACTCTCACATACAAATCATCATTATAGAAGAAAATGCAGCCATATAAGTTTTATTAATAAATTTGTAGAGTAAACGCTATTAGACAGGTCAACCTGTGCAAATAAATACGTTACGATCCGCGTCGCTTCGCTTTGAGTGTGTCACTCTATTTGACCCTTTTGCTTTAACTACAGCATTTTTATCCGTGATTCCTTACAAAAATAATTCAGATGGCCTCCATAGCAAGCACACAACCCTCTTCATATCATAATACGTGATAAGAGAGGATTCATGATGCGTATTGTATCAAATCCATGTTGAACCACAGAAAGCTGGAGAGATTCACGAGAATGGAGCTCTCGTGTCCCAGCGCCTGCCCGCATCACAAGGAAAGCAACGACGCTGCGCTAGTGCCACGAACTCCCCATGCGCCCGTCGTTCTCGCCCACGCACGTGACGGTCGACGGCGACTCGGGGCGTCCGCGCTTCGACAACGCCGACACCGACGACCCCGGCGGCGATGATGATCTCCTCGCTCGCTTCACTGCACGCCTCTCGCCATCGCCACCGCAGAAAGATCGCATGCAGCAGCCTCAAGACGTGAATAGCAAGGCGTTCGTTGTACAAGGCGCGTTACAGGCCGTGCTCTGCGGTGGCATCATCGCTGTCGTGCTCTGTCCGTGCATGATCGGCTTCGCCACGATCATCTATAGCCACGCTGCGTTCGCGCCCGTGATGCCCAAGCTCACCAAGCTCATGTTTCTCTCGAGCATCGTGCACCAGCTCGTCATCTCGTATCTCTCGCCGCTACCGTTTGCGATCGGCCAGGTGCAGGATGCGGGGCTCATCTTCCTCTCGACCATGGCGACGTCCATCATGACGGAACTCGGCGATGCGGTGCCGCTGGACGAGCGCGTCGCAACCGTTGTGGTGCATTTGAGCATCAGCACGGCGCTCATCGGCCTGGGGCTGATTCTGACAGGCAAGGCGCGCCTGGCGTCGCTCGTGCAGTACCTGCCGACGCCAGTCATTGGCGGCTACCTGGCGTACATCGGCTTCTTCATGATCAAAGGCGGCGTATCGCTCATGACAGGACTCCCCATCACGGGGCTCGCATCCTGGACTCAGGTGTTCTCAACTCAATACGTGGTGCTGGTGCTGCCTGGCGTGGCCTGTGGCGTGCTTCTGTCGGTGGCAACTACACGGTACCGCCACTTTGGCGTCTTCCCAGGGTGCCTGGTGCTGATTCCGCTCGTGTTCTTCGTGGCTCTCGCTCTCACACACACGAGCCTGAGCGAAGCGAGAGACAGCGGGTTTCTCGCAGAAGAAGGGCCGATGATCTCGATCGCGAGCGTCTATGAGCTCTTCGCCTTTGAAAAAGTCCATTGGCGCGTCATGTTTCCCATGCAGCTGCCGACGCTGCTGAGCATGTTCGTAATGCTCGCGTTCGCGTCGTCACTGGATATCGCGTCCATCTGCATGGGCACCGGCAGCAACATGGACTACAACGAGCAGCTCCAGACGGTTGGAGCGTCCAACCTGCTTAGCGGTTTCGCCGGCGGCTACACGGGCTCGTATATCTTCAGCCAGACGATCTTCAGCTACAGGTTTCACCCTACTGCTCACGAGGCAGCGCACCCAGGTCTCTCGCGACTCATCGGCCTCTCACTCGCGCTGTGTGAACTGGGCATCGCGCTCACGCCCTTTGCGCTTACCACCATGGTCCCCAAGTTCCTCTTTGGCTCGGTCATGGTCTTCATCGGCATCGAGTTGCTCAGAACCTGGCTCATTGGCGTGTACCACAAGCTGCTCATTCCAGAGTACGCAACGGTGCTGGGCACGTTCGGCTTCTTGAATGCGTTTGGCGTGCAAATGGGGCTCGCGCTCGGCGTCGCCATGGCTGCGCTGTGCTTTCTCGTCGAGTACGCCACGTCGCAGGTTGTGCGCATCGTCGACAAGTCCAGCAACGTGGTCCGCAACGCCGAGCAGCACGAATTACTGTACTCTCACCAGGTCCATGAGCACAAGGCGACAAGCACAAAGACGCTCAAGCAGCGCGCGATCGTGACGGTGGAGCTCCAGGGCCACATCTTCTTTGGCTCGGCCACGCGCATCCAGAGCTGCGTCAAGCGCGCCGTGTACGTCTGGCAATCGAACACCACGGCTTCGACCAAAAATCCAGCAACAATACACACTGGGCCTCCCAATCGAAGCTCAGACAGCTGTGGAGAAGAGCGCTTACCGCTTCTTGCGTCAACAAAGCTGTCTTCTCGTTACGACGACGAGAATTTTCAGAGGCGATTGGTCAACCTCCTCGACGGTGGCGATGATGATGGCCACTCTCAGAACCAACAGCTGACGCGATTCGTGGTGTTCGATTTCTCGCGCGTGAGCGGCCTGGACGCCACGGCCGCTCGCTCTTGCTTTTTGGCGCTCAAGTTGCTCTTCAGCCACCACCGCATCACAGTCGTGTACTGCGGCATGAGCGCCGCCGTGGAGTTCCTGCTGTACGCCAACGACGTGCTCCCGGTTCAGGAAGAACTGGAGCGCAGTACTAGCGACTGCTCTCATCACGTGACCTCGGACCTGGACCTGGCGCTGGACTGGTGCGAGCAGCAGCTCATTCTGACTGCAGCCCGTAAGCGGTCGTTCGAGTCCGGACTGCAGCTCTGCGGCTCACCTTTCGAGTCTCGAACGCTCTCGCTCAGGCAGATCTTCTTGGCGTACTTGACCGAAGAGCGACGGCGACTCATTATCTCTCAGTCGAGCGCTATGATGGAAGAACTGGAGAGCTACTTCAACATCTGCGAGTGGAATGAAGACGACTGCATCTTTGAGACTGATGAGCCCTCGGATGCGTGGTACGTCCTGTTGCGTGGCCAGGTGACGCTGTGCACACAGAACCAAACAGCGTCAGTCGAGGCTCTGACAATAGACTCGCCACGCAATCGCTCGAGGATCATGAGTCGCCTCAGCACTGTCGTGTCGAGCATCGCCAGCAACAGTCGATCGAACAGTCTCACACACCACCACCAGCCGCAGCACGGCAGGCGCGAGCTCGTGAGCCGCGTGCGCGCAGGCTGTATTTTTGGCGACCTCGATTACGTACTGAGCCAGCTGCACGTGCTCGAAGCCACATCCAGTGCGCCCGACACGGTCGTCGCTGCGATCTCTCGAGAGCGAATGACCGAAATGAGAGAGACGAGACTTGACCTGGCATGCTTGGTGCAGGAGGTGCTCCTGCGCGCGTCCTGCATGACGATGGCTGAGAAGCTGCACTCGATCGTGGTGTAGCGATGACCTGATAGGTGTTAGAGTAGCCGTTGGGTATGGGTCGGTCGTCTGTAAACGTATGCCGCCACTGCTTTCATTTTCGATTGCGGCGTCGCTGGATGATTTGGAGGATCTGAGAGACAACAAAGAATCACACTGGGGCATCAGTTCTTGTGGAGACAACGAGTTGGAAGGTATAGCAGACTACGTACCCCATCGGGACCAAGATGCCCGCCGTCCTCCAGCTGGTTCTCCGGCGGACTGAGCTGCAGAAGCTCCGTCTTCAGGACGCTTCGGATGTGCTCCACTTGCTGCTGGGGCTCTGCTAAAGTATCACCGAACGCGCTTTTTGCTGATAGGAAAGGTTTCACGTGTGGTGAGTCAGCAGATGCCCTGCTTCGACTTAATCTCTCGCTTCCCTGCCGGCTGGGTGTCTTGATTCGATGTTGCGACAGTGGACCAGCGCTCGAGATTGGACGAGGTTGCTTGGAGCACTGGAGCTTTTGCGTCACGCTTTGCTGCTGAGCAGCTGTTGTCTTGTCACGCTCTCGCTCTCCATCGAGCTCGAGCTGACTGGAGACCAAGCAGGGAGAGGCTGACACAGGTCGACTTCGCAGCTTCTTGAGCTCCAGGCGCTGCGGGTGGCCGTAGACCGTGAGTGGCACTTCACCAAAGCGAACGGAATCCGATGAAACCCCAGGCTCGAGGCTCTCATTTGGTGGCTGCTGGAGCGCATCCTGCGCTGCTCGAAGCTCGCGATACTTGTCCGTGAGCTGCGCCAGCAAAAATTCCTTCTCCTGTTGCAGCAGATCAGCTTTCGCAAGCGCCATCCCCTGTACTTGAGCGAATTTCTCGATATCCTCAACATTGCGCTTCTGCTGCGTGATCTGAGTCTGCAGTGTCTCGATCTGGTTGTGCAGGAAGTCTAGGTCAGTGGCAGACCACTCGCTGAAGCCCAGGTGGTCGTACGCGTCCGAGACAATCTTGTGCACGACCCTGAACGGGATCTTGCTTATCTTGGTGTTGCTGCCAAAATGCGGCTTCAGCTGCTGTCGAATGGTAGAGCGCACACCGTCAGTAGCGGCCGACTCGGAGGTTTCAAGTTCTTTGTTGTGGCTGGCGCAGAGCATCTCGATCCGTGCCAACACGCGCTTGCGCTCGTGGCTCACACGTAGATTGAGCTGGTCGCCGTATCGCTTCTCGTATTCGTACCGCAGCTTGATTTCGAGCTCATGTCGCTCCTGTTGACCGAGTTCGTACTCCAAGCCTCCCTCAGGATCCCCAGCAGCATTGCTACAATTGCTGAAGAACGTCTCCAACATTTTATGGAGCGCATGGATGTCACGCTGTCCAGAGTCTTGGTCGAGCCACTCTGCGAATGCACCTTCCATCACGCCCTTGCACGACTCAAGTCGAACCAATCGCTTGACTTGCTGCTCAAGCGACGCGATGTACTCCTTTGTGGTGTCTGCGAGCTGCTTGGCTGCTTCGATTTCCTGGTCATTGCTCCCCGTGCGGAACTGCAGCTCTGCGAAGAGCTCTTTCCAGTGGGTCCGCTCGCTCTCCATCTGCTCGGTCGCCTTCTTGCTCGCAATGAGCGCCGAGTGCGACTCGGAGAGTAGCTGCGTCACTCGCGCCAGCTCGTCGTTCACTCGGCTCGTCGCGTCCTCTGCCTGTCGAGCCCTCTTGAGGCTGTTCTCCTTGTCGCTCGTGAGCTCCGCCACTTGCTTCTTCAGACCGTCGACTGTTTGCGCGGCTGTACTCAGCGATTGCTTGAGTGACTGCACGTAGACGTCGGGGATACTGGACGCAGCAGCCGTGGTGCTCATGGATGCGAAGCGACTCGGGCTCCTCACTGACGACTTGCGGGGCGATCCACCGCCCACGTTCGACGTTTGTTTGATCAGCATCTTCTTCATGCGCTCAGACTCTGCGCGAGCGGCTTTGAGGGAGTCCATCAGCTGCGTGTTCCCGAGCTCCATCGCGTTGTAGGAAGACCGGAGTTCGCGCAGCAACGCGTGCAGCGACGCCTCCTTCGTCGCGTGCTCACTGGTGAGCTGCAGCACGAGGTCGTCGTACATCTCCTTGGCCTGAAACGCCTCCTCCTTGCGCAGACACTTCTCGAGGCGCGTGAAGCGGTCGATCTCTTTTTTCAGGGACGTCCGCGTGCGGCGCAGCTTGTCTTCGTACATCTTGCCCTGCCACTCCATCACCAGCTTCGCCTGCTCGTCTTTGCGCGCGAAGCTCTCGGTGATGCTTTGCGAGAGCAGGTCTGCGTTCTGCTTGAGTTTCGCGACTATGCTCTCCATCTGCACGTGCAAAATGTCGTTCACCTTGTCGTGGAAGACGCCGAGTTGCTTGCGCCACGCCAGGTCGCCTCGGATGAACATGGACGCGTCGTCGAACTCGCTCTGGAGGTCGTGGACGCGGGTTTTCAGCACATTCGCTTCGCTCTCGAGCTCGGTCGACAGGGATTCTTTCCAGGTGGAGAACGCAGAGCCCTCGATTGCGCGGGCCAACGCTGCAGCTTCTTCCGAGTCAGCCGGCACTGGACCAGGAGGAGGATCTGAAGGTGGCTGTTGTTCACGTTGCTGCTCGCCACCATCAGCCGTCGTCGTTTCTCCAGACTGAGCCGCGACATCGGAAGCAGGAGGCATCGCTGCTCGTTGCCACTGGGGGTCTTGCTCTGCGCTGGAACGGAGAACGAGGCGTGTCAACGTTAAGACCAACAAGCTGCGATTGAGTGACTTTCGTGCGACCAGACAAGAATAGACAGCCACAAATGAAGCTGATTGAAAGAGAAGGTTAAAAAAAGAAAAACTACTTGACGAATCGAAGACGACGAGCTCGAATACCATCTCACTGAATCTTGCTATCGTCTTCAACTCTGGCGGCGTTCAGCAGGAACGACGCGGATTCAATATGCACTTGGAAAGGAAAATGGACGAGGGGACAACAACCAGTTGATCTCGCTTGGGTCGCTGATTGCAGCTGGAAAGTCGATCGCGCTACTCCAGCTCGTATCATGAAGAGTAATCCACCGCACAGCAGCCCGCTCGCTTACACGTAAAACATCACGTGCTTGAGATCGTTGTGAATCTCCAACATGCGCGTATCCACGTCAGCAGCGTCGTAGCTGCTGCCCGAAGAGATTGAAGCAGTGTCGCTGCCATCCATCTGGAAGAAGCGAGCTCGGAACGCCAACAGGTGCGAGTAGTACACAGATGGCACCAACGACACCGAGCGCGTGCAACGAGCAAACGTGTAGCACAGCTTGTACGTGATCGTCTGGATTTCGTCGGCAGTGTAGCCTATCTCGTCCAGGAGCACGTGGTAGTGCGTCGGGCGGCTCGTTCCTTGCAAGCCCGCGTGGCTCATCAAGTAAAAGTCGTTCTCCACAGGGTGACAAATCACGCTGTCGACGACAGTTCCTGCCTTCACATTCCCGCTGCGATCGGCGTCGCGAGAGTCTGACGGGAAGAGGCGCGTGTTGTGACGCTTCTGTACGATGATGAACGTGATCAAAGGTTGGTAGTCTTTCTCCAGCATCCTGCACGCCTCGCGAATCGCAGTCACTTCGAAGTTCAGCACCATGTGGAATTGCCCCTCGCTCACACCATCGCGGTAGAACACGATGCGATCAGGCTTCGAGCGTGTCTCGCGATAGTAGCGCTTCATGAGGTCCACGGTCATCTCCTTCAAGTTCGAGATTTTCTCCACGCGGTGACCTTGCGCTCGAATGCTTGCCGCGTGCTTGATGAAGTTTTGGTCCATGGACGCAACCACAGCAGCAACAGACGGACGCGTCCGGTCGAATGGGCTCGGGTGGGTCACATCAGCGCCAAAGACAATCGTCCCCTTTCCGAATTTTGGGAGGTTCTCGGCGATCACCGTGTTCTTGCCTCCGAGCTTCGTGTTCACTTTGAGCAAGATGTTCGCGATGTATTGCGGGTTACACTTCTGGATGTGCTTAGCAAGCATGCACTGCGAGACGATGCCCACTTCCGTGTCAGACGCACGCTTCAAATCACCATACGCATTCGCATCCGTCGTCGGGTTGATCATCCAGATGATCTGGGGCTTTGACTTGAAGGTGGATGTCGCGGCACGAACCGCTTCATCGAACGCGTTGCGGATCGTTTGGTTACGCGGCTTCACAATGATCGGCGGCAACGTCTTCGGTGGATTCATGCCCAGCTGTCCCATTTGATTGATCACGGCGTGGAAAAACTTCCCCATGTCTGCCATCGGGTTGCGGCGAGGATCGCAGCAGCTGATCACAGCCCACGACGTCAGCTTCTTCGCTTCGAAGAACGACTTGCCGCGCATGTTCCACATGCCAGTGTCCGGACGGATCGTGCCATTCTTGTAGGCCAAATTGGGAGGCGGCAAGAGACGCGCCTGCATCTCGACCATGCGCGGATTCACGTTCAAGCCAAATGCCTGCAACGTCGGATCGCGATCAAAACCTGCCTCGCGGAACTTGGCTTCAATCGAGCGCTTGCGATCTTGCGGAGGCGTGCAGGTGAACCGGATCATGTTCGCGACCTGCTTGTCCGTCGCCTTGCGAGGACACTTCTGCCCAGCCACAATCTTGCAGACCTCGAGCGGCAAGTAGTTGCGTCCTTTCAGCGCACCGACGTGGAGACATGGCAAGCGCGGGTAGCGCAAGCGCACGTTGTAAGTCGACGCGAAGTACGCGGCCACAGACATGCGCTTACCATCGTCATCCTCGAAAAAAGTTTGATCCGCACCATCACGTGACAGCTTGTTCACGCGGTACTGGCGGCGAACGCCTGGGCGGTGCGTGATCTCCACTTTGACACCGGAGATCGCTTTGCTCAACGCGGAGTGCTGGTACTTGTTGAAGCTTGCCGGGAGGTCATTGAGCTCAAGCGTCTCGTACACGTAATCCGTGACGCTCATCTCTTGGACGAAGGCGGTCGCCGCGAGATCCAGGTTCAGCACGAGCTTGCTCTGCGTCGCCCGAAGACTCTGAAAGTACCCAAACCACAAATCAGCGCCCTCGCCGATCGCCTTCTTGCCAGTAGAACTGAACAGATTGCGTCCGACCGCAGTGAACCGGGTCGACGCCGTGTGACGCATGGCAATGTCGAGCGCCTGAAGGGCGTCGTAGGGCGTGTAGTTGAGACGGCCCGCGAACAGCTCGCTCAGCTGCTCCATACGAATCGCCACAGGATCAGCAGCCTTCACAGTACCAGAGTACTCCTTTGGTCGATCTTCATCAGCCAACTTCAAGCCTGTGAACGACTGGACTTGAAACGGCAGGCGACTCGGGGAGTAAATGTTCTTGCGGTTGTCCGACACGATAACCACGCCTGGAAACTCCCGTTTGATCTGCGCCACGAGCGCCGTCATGATCTTCGTCGCTAGCGTCTTTGGCGGTCCATCGCTTGGAAACTGTCGGCCGTCCTCGCCGAACGCAACGTCGTAGTGATAGACGTCGCCACGCGGGTTAAAATTCACCTGAAAATGGTTCGCGAGGATCTTCATTGGAGTTCCAGCGCGTCCAAAGCCCGGGCGTGACGGAAAGTGCATCTGCACCGATGGCACCACGAGCTGATGCTGCGACGCCGTGATGTCCAGTTTCTCCTCCATCTCGGACCCAAGCGCTTCGACGTCGCGACGACTTGGTTGCGCCGGCGGAGGCTGCGCCGCGTGTACTGGAGCAGGAGGTGGCGGTGTTGGAGCCGCACGTGCTGGTGCAGGAAGTGGCGGTGGCGGTGGCGGTGGTGGTGGCGGTGTTGGAGCCGCACGTACTGATGGCGACCCCCAAGCTTGAGCGCCTCCGCGTCCTCCACGAGGTCGCCCGATGACGAACTCAGCCTGGCCGCTACCACGACCGCGACCGCCTGCTGGCGCGCCGCTCACACTACCTCCACGTTGACCACTGTCGCCGCCGCGACTTCCGCTTCCACCGCGGGCACTCATGCTTGTTTGTGACTCTTCTTCTCTTCTCGCTTGGTCTTCTCCACGCGTGAGCTTGTTGCTTGAGGCTTCAAATAGGCGAATGGAAGCAAGCCCACACTACTTTGCTTTTCCTCTCCCTTATCAGACAACATTGTGGCAAAAACTGGCGCATCTCATACAAACATCAAGTAAAAGTTAAATTTGACAATCACTCATGATATCATGTTGTTCAATGAAAGGGGAAAAAGGGAAGAGAACGGGCGGTGGTGACCATCCCAGAAAGAACACTTCGATCTTTTTCCCATCGACACGCTCATCGTATTTAAGTGAGAATAGACGCACTTTAGTGAAGTGATACACTACCACCCGCGCTCTGGGTTGTGACCAGCTCATGCAGTCGCAAATCCACCACCTTGCTCAAAAGATGGCGGCGCTCGCGACGACGCTCTACGAGTGGCTCGGCAGTGCCGACGCCCGCTTCCAGACGCTCTGTGCACCAGAGAGCGCGCTCTCCACGCTTGCGCTGCTCGACGCGTTCTTCCAGCAGGCAACGGGCCTTCAGCTGCAGCGCGAGCAGCTCAAGGCGCTGTCCCGTGACGCGCAGACGGCGCTCAATGAAGAAACGCGCCTCGTGTTCCTGCTCTACATGCGCGTGCTTGCGCTCTTGAAGAAGCGCGAGGCGGAAGATGACGAATTCGACAAGAAGCTGATCAACTCGGTGCTCCACGTGACGCGCGTCGTGCCGTTCTGTCAGCTCTACGCGCGCAACAATGCGACGAGCGTGCAGGAGCTCATTGAGGAACTTGTTGACCACGTTGATGGGTTCGATGCGAGCGTCGCAAAGCTCCACGACGTCTACTTGAAGGTACAGATACTTGCTTTGGTCTATAGAGTGTGTGATGCGACTGGCGACTGATTGTTTGTGGTGGAATGGTTGTCATTTACAGCACATGCAAATACTCCACGTGTCGGTGCAACAAGATAAGCGCAACCAAGTGCTCGATCTGATCCAGAGCGTCTACGAAATCAGCCTCTCGGTATGTGTGTTCTACTAAGCTTCTGGAATATGCGTATTCTAACCAGCGCTTGTTCTCTGTATCGAATGATCAGCTGGGAGGTGTTTTGGCGTCCGAGTCGATGACCAAGCTCTTGCTGCTCAACAACGACACGGACCCTGAGATGTTGCTGCAGAACGAGTCGCTCCTGCGAGCTCTCGTGGTGTGCTACGAGTCGGATCTGCCCACTTTGCAGCGCCATTTGGTCAAACTGGACGAGAAAGCGCAGGAGAAGACGGTGATCATTGCCGAAACACGTCGCCTGCTGCTCCTGGTATGCTTTTGCTGAAGATTTTCTACATGTGCTCTCAAAAGCGCTAACTTACCTTATCCATTTGCAGATTCTTGGTCGCTTCATGACGCTGCTGATGAAGAAACAAGGCGACGGCCTCCACGACGAAGTGCTGCTGGAAGTGCTGCATATGCTCAGCCACTGTTGCGAGGACGAGAACGCGGACCAGGGCTCGTATTTGAGCGACCTGTGGCACCTGTGCGGCTACAAGGTATGCACGCACCCAGTGGTATCACTTAGCCCACGTCATTAAGACTGATATGCTAACTTTTTCCATCATGAAATCGTAGTTCAAGATCTCGTCGTTTCTCGAGTCCGGTGAAACAGAAAGCGACCATTTGTCGTACTTGGAGATGATTGTCGACGCGCTGCCTCGTCGACGCATCATTTCGGCTGCACTGAGCGCTACGCTCAGCAAGCCAGCGTCTGCTGCACAGGAGGCCAGCCGCTCTAGCAGCGATCACAACGAGGATTCAGCACAAGGACACGCGTCTGCACACGCTAGCTTCGGACACGATGAAGACGAAGAAAAGCAGGATTACTCTCAAGTTGGCGGCGGCGAAGATGCTGCGATGATGAGCTCACTGGTGCACCAGGTGAAGGACTTCTTCCCAGATCTCGGCGACGGATACATTGAGCTGTGTCTGCTCAGTTCTCGGCAGCAGCTCGAGACGGTGATTAACTTTCTGTTGGAGAGTAACCCTCCTCCGGCGTTGTTGGACGTCCGTCAAGACCTCAAGCGGTCCGATCCTGAGTTTGCCGTTGTTGAGGCGAAGCTTACGGGAAAGAGTGCACCTGCTTCTGCAGCGAAACCCGAGGCGAAATTGGATCCAAGCAAAGTCTGGGTCGGCAAGAAGCCGCAGGAGAAGCACTACGATCCGCAGATTCTGAAGCGAGACACGGCGCTGGCAGAGAAGACCAAGAAGATCGCCAACATGATCGTCGAGGAAGAAGAAATCATGGCCGGCATGACGCCATTCCTGAAGCTGGACGAGTACGACGACGACTACAATGACGAGTTCGAGGACTACGAGCCGTTCAGCGTGAAGGACAGCGGACAGGGCGACGACCCGGACTCGATTCGCCAGCAGAACCGGCTCATGCTCGCACGCGAGGCTGAGGACGCGTTCTGGGAGAGCATGAAGAACGTGAACCATCTGCGTCCCGTGAATAACGGCGAAGAGATCGACGAGGACGAGCCGGACACGAAGGAGTTCAACCCGAACAAGATGCGCGCCCCGATTCGCTCTAGTGCCACTGCCTCAGCTTCTGGTCAGCTAAAGCAGCAGCCTGGCGACAAGCAGGCGAAGAAAAATGGCCAAGGGAATTTCAAGAAACCCGCTCCAGGTGCTTCTGATGCTGCTTCGAAGGCCTCTGAAAGTGCTGCTGGTACCACCTCCGCTACGCCACCGATGACCAAAGAGCAGGAGCTGCGCACACGCGCTCGAAGCGCGAAGAACAAGGCCAAGGTGGGGAACCACCACCGCAAGGACCGCGCGTTGAAGAAGCAAGGATAGAAGGTAATACGACACACTTGCGAATGAATGCATGAATGAACGGTTGGTTGTGCGCCTGAAGCTCATTTTGAAGGTAACTCATTTGCGGAGTGTGATGAGAAGATGCTTCGAAGTACTTCGGAGTACAATGATGCGAACAACACCACCCACCCCACCGATACTTCGACAGTCAAGACAAGTGGTGACTTGTTCAGTGAAGCCCAGCTTCTGGTGTTTTCCACGTCACCACTGCACGCATTCTGACCGGATGATCCTGTAGGAGCCTCGCTTACTTCGGCCCCAGTCCAACTCTCTGAAATGGTATGTAGCAGCAAAGGCTATGATGTCTGCGTCTCACAGGCTACGAAGCGAACTCCGAAACTCGACATCTTTTCTTCCAGGATCATCCCCGATCGCGACTCAAAAGTCTTGCGCTTCGATCAAAAAGCGCTGATTGTGTTTCCAAACGATCACGCGCCGAAGATGTTGCATGGAGACTGTAAAGAAAGTAAAAGGTGCATGAAGCAAGGTTGCAGCAGCTCCAAACCCTTCAGCGCTCCAGGGTGCTGTCGCACACGCATCGAGCGTCAACAAGCCTCAAGATCGAAGGAAAACAAACCCGAGAGAGACCTCGCAGCTCCCCACTGCCCAGGCACGCCGGTATGATTCTCGATGCCTCCGCTGCGCGTCCAAGCTTTCGCCCAGCTGAAGCGCATCTTCCTTACCACGGAAAATGCTTCGTGCCCTTGCTTGCTTCAGTGTCAAGTGGCATGAAACATTCGCGCACGTGGGACTTTTGATTTTCCACAGGAGTGGAATTACTGACGTGCTCTTCAAGTGTTCGCGCTGCCAGTGTCAAGTGAGCGTTCATGGGCATGACGCACACAATCTTTCTCAACAAGTGAGATGTGTGCGCTTTCGCTTTCTCTCTGCTGCAACGCGTGTGCTTCCGCTGCCCTCGCTTCCGCTGTCCTCGCTTCCGCTGTCCTCGCTTCTCCATGCATCCATGCGTCGTATTCCAGCTGATTCTTCACACGATGTCTTATCCAGTACGCGCCTCTTGGAGAAGAAAAGCGAACGTTTTCTCCATCCGATGGAAAGCCATTTTCGATGGAAAAGTGCGCTTTCCGAGCCTTGCACACCCCTTCGGTGCGCGCATCGAGCTGATGTGTGTCAAAGGCAAAAGTATCAAGCGCTCCTTCAAGCACTGCAAGTGGTGGCCTCAACGACAAATCAAGTCGAGAGCGAGGCTTTCGCGGTGGCGTCAAGGGCAGGACTGATGGCGATGGCGATGACGAATGGATGAATGAATGGGTTAGAAATCGAAACAAAACGATCGATGGGTCGCTGCCTTCTTCCCACGGCTCGTCAGCACTCACCTGGGCTCCCCTGCAACTCGTTGCTCGCGAGAGAAAGAGAGAGAGAACGATCCGCGAAGCATGCGAGGGTAAGCAGAAGCGATTCGTGGATCGTATTTCGAGGGCGACGTTTCCAACTTGCAGCGGAGCTCACTCTTCGATTCACTTGCTCCCAGACAAGTCACGCACCACCAGTAGGAGCTATGTACATACTTCGAGCGCTTGGATCGACGACGAACACGACACAAGCTCCAGCCACCAACACCACTGCTGCGAGCCAGTATGAAGCACTTGAAGCCGCGACGAGCTCCGTTGAGCGCCAGCCGCAGTTCGTCGTGATCCAGTTTGCGGTTCTTCTCACGCTATTCGCGCTCCTCTTCATGTTCTCGCGACAGCACCGACGTGCGGCCCTGAAAGGGAACGGGACGGCGTCAAGGAAGATCGTGCTGCCGGCACTCGAGCCGATTCTCTCGACACTGTGCCTCGTCTCACTGCTCATCACCGGTGGCTTCACTGTGGTGCTCATGGAGCAAACAGACTCCGCGAACGTGTCTGCGCTCGTGAATGAGATCGCGTACTCCGGCAAGCAGTTCGTCCTGGTGCTCGTGCTCGCGCATGTGGTGCAACGGCAGTTCACCACGCACGCGCTGTGGTCGAGCATTCTGCTGGCGCTGGTCCTGAGCTGCTACACTATCCCAGTCGCGTGGTGCCTCAACTCGGTAAGCGAACCATTCCCGAGCTCACAGGCATACCTCTGGGCTCTCTCAGCGGCGCGAGCCTTCCTCCTGCTCTTCTACACCAAGATGGCGATCCGTCCACCGAGCAGCCGAGCGTCCCCTGGCTCCACACGAGAGTACTGCGCCTTCGCAGTCACGTCCCACGTGCTGTCGTTCGCCGTTGACGCAATCTCGCACTCCGGCAAAGACGTATCGGCCGACGCGCTCGCGTACGCGAACTTGATACTGACGTCCCTGTGTCCGCTCTTCATCTGGCGCGTGCTCCGAGGCGACACGGAGCACTGGCGACGCACCGCATCGCACACCTGCGAGCTGCACAGCAAGCTCCTGCTCGAGCTCAATGGTCACGCCATCCGCATCTCTCGCGTGCAGTTCCTCCAGGAGCGCGTCTCATCGCAGGGACTGCACTTGCACATCGAGATGCAGCCGAAGCTCGTGCTTGACTTTGGTGCACTGGAGATCAAGCAGCGCCTAGTCAGTTACAAGCGCAAATCAACGTGCGCGCAAGTGTTCAGTGGTGTGTTGCATTTGCGCACCGCAGTGGCCGTGAAGGTGTACACACCTGCGAACTTTGCGGACGAGACGCTGGCGCGGTTCGCCCACGAAGCCGCTCTCTGCGGCGCACTGCACCACCCAAACATCGTGCGCTTCTACGGGATGTGCGTCTCACCGCCAAGCGTGAGCTTCGCGACCGAGTTGTGCACTGCAACGCTCCGTGACGTCCTGCGTGGCATGGCCGACGACCTCGCAAGCTACACGCATCCGACCAAATATCACTTCCTCGTGCAGCTCGGGTACATCCTCGATGCCACGCGTGCCGTGGCGTACCTACACAGCTTCTCACCAGCGTTCTTGCATCGAGACCTCCGGTCAACGTCGTTCGTGGTGGACCAGGATGGGAACGTGAAGCTCACGGGCTTGGGTGAGGCCAAGAATCTCCCACGCACCCAGTATCGTGATAGCAGTGATCTGAGTCAACTCGAGGGTGACTTCAGCCTGCTCAAGTCGCCAAGGAGTACTGTTGCAGTGGTGCCACCACCGACTGCGTTCGACCCAAGCGAGAGCAGCAACGTCGAGTACATGCCACCCGAGGTACTGAGCAACCTCGTTGGCTCTGGCAGCGACTCGCAGTACGAAGAGGCCATCGACGTGTTTGCATTGGCGATGATCATGTGGGACGTGCTGCACCCGGACTGCGAGCGATTCCCCGGTCTGCACTCGGGCGACACCCAGTCGGTTGCCCAGGCCGTCGCTGGCGGGTACCGACCCAAGATCGCGCTGCACGTGCACTCGTACGTGCGTCAACTCATCGAGAGCTCATGGGAGCAGGATGCAAGACTGCGACCGTCGACGCAGTATATCGTCAGTGTGCTAGAGACGATCCAGGAGGAAGTGATGAACGACTTGGCTGGTGAGCTCTATAGCGACCTCGGTGGCCAGTTCTACGGCGAAGAAGCAGTGATGCATCTGATACGCAGCCGACGAGTGACGAGCAAGCCACAGGCGATTCGCCTCGGTAACGCGCTCATGGACGCTGGCGTGCTGCACCACGTGAACCACTCCAAGGGCTTCGAGGTCTGCAAATACGGCGTCTACTACGTTGACGAGAGCTGCCTAACGCAGCAGATTCCGCATAGAGATACACAGGCGAGAATTGTTGCTGCTGCAGAACTTGGACTCACTGATCAAGACAGAAGCTCAGGTGAGCCCAGTGTCTCGACCATGCCCGCGAACCATCATCCCAAGCGCCCGCGACAGCTCACGACCGACTCGAATGACAGCTTTGCTTCCACCTCGCCACACGTCACGAGACGAGCGCATCGCGTCGAGAGCTTTGAGCCTGACCAGCTCCGCCTGATCGACAGTACACTGTGCGCGTGCCGACGACTCGGGCAGCGCATGGAGGAGCCGGCCAAGCTCGTGCGACGAACGAGACGCCCGACGCCGAGACTCCTGGAAGAGGAGAACTCGCTCACGGCAGATCTACTCACGGATGCACATACTAGCAGTATGTAAACGAGTGGGTACATATCGTCGGTCCGTACATCGTATGAACGAACTTCGTGTGTGCTCAGCAGCTTCACGAGAAACGAGATTCAGAGCACGAATGCAATATTTGAAAGTGCGAAGGAGCAGCTCGTGTTGTTGTTTGCGAGTCTTGGGTACACGAGAGCATACCGGTCATATACCGTGTGCATGTCAGTGTGCTTACCTACTCGATGGATGATCAGGTTAGAGTGAGTGAGAGATCATCGCTGAACACCACGACGCTTTGGTTTGATTTTCAAGTTTGCAGGAAATGGATGAGTCGCGATGAAGATGTAAGCGTTGTTGAGATCCCTCCCTCGTCGAAGTCCGTT
This sequence comes from Globisporangium alternatum, assembly GCA_023334315.1. Taxonomy (NCBI): domain Eukaryota; phylum Oomycota; class Peronosporomycetes; order Pythiales; family Pythiaceae; genus Globisporangium; species Globisporangium alternatum. The sequence goes on along the minus strand of JAASGT010000193.1, from coordinate 18,921 downwards.
CTCGTTCGTTCTTGAGCTTGCGCGCTTCGTTCCGATGTCATTTGCCTTGAGCACGTTCGATGTCGACGAGTCCATGTCGACGTTCGCCAATCCGATTTTTCTCTCCACACAAATTCTTGCCACGTCAGCTCACGTGTAACCACCTCAATAACGGCCCCTTACGCTCTCGCACTTAGCCGAAAAGGCTCAAAACAGCAACCGTCCTCATTTCCAATTTGACGAAGCAGCAAGCATGGCCGCCAAGAACCCCCGCATCATCGCGCTCTTTGACGTCGACGGCACGCTCACGCCCGCCCGCAAGGTGCGCACTTGACCCGTTCTGTATGCCATCTGAGTGTGCGAACGTGGAGCTCTAATTTGTGCGTGTTGGGTGGCTCTAGGATGTGTCGCCGGAGATGACCGCGCGCCTGCAGAAGCTGCGCCAGCAGATCACGATCGGCGTGGTCGGCGGCTCGGACCTCGTCAAGCAGAAGGAGCAGCTCGGCGAAAACGGTGTGTGTGTATGCGATGGTTTTAGTAGCGTGGCTGTCGTTACAGTCAGTACTGACGGACTGGTGTATTTGGTGCAGTCGTGAACGAGTTCGACTACAGCTTCTCGGAGAACGGCCTCGTGGCGTTCCACAAGGGCGTGAAAGTGGGCGAGACGGTGAGACGATGGCGTGTGTGTCCTGCTGGTGTGATTGTGTGCACGGTACTGACTGGGAACGTCGCATGAACGATGGGAACGCGTGTGCAGAGCCTGAAGAAGCAGTTCACGAACGAGCAGCTCAACCGCTTCGTCAACTTCGTGCTTCGCTACATCGCCGACCTCGATATCCCGATCAAGCGGTGCGTCGTCTTGTGTTGCTGCTATGTACGGGATCATGCATTATACTGACGATGGAGTGGGGGGAATGTATTGCACACGAATGTAGTGGCACGTTCCTGGAGTTCCGCATGGGCATGATCAACGTCTCGCCCATCGGCCGCAACTGCTCGCAGGAGGAGCGCGACGACTTTGAGAAGTACGACCACGTGCACAACGTGCGCAAGACGTTCGTCGAGGCGCTCAAGAAGGAGTTTGTCGACTACAACCTCACGTTCTCGATCGGCGGACAGGTGCGTTTCTTAGTCTGCGTCTGCAGCATTCAACCTGCGCGTTGGAGAGATAGCTAACGCGGGATCTCTCCGGTTGTGTCGGTGTGCAGATTTCGTTCGACGTGTTCCCATCGGGCTGGGACAAGACCTTTGCGCTGCGCTTCCTCGACCCAAAGGACTACGACGAGATCCACTTCTTCGGCGACAAGACCTACGAGGTATGTTACAGCATACAGCACCTCACCAACATTGTGTACCGTTGCTAATAAGTGCTGCGATTGTACTCGTACGACCAATGTGATGATGAAAACAACGACAGGGCGGCAACGACTTTGAGATCTACACGCACGAGCGCACGATCGGCCACTCGGTGACATGCCCAGAAGACACGATCCGCATCCTCGACGAGCTCTTCCCAGTGACCAACTAACTCTGCACTTGAATCAACTGCAAAGGGGCTCGCACAAGAAGAACGGGGAAACCCTTCGACTACTACAGTGTACTGATGGAAGAGAGATGCAACACCATCAAGCGAATGCAGCTCATCGTAAAACGAAGTATACTGCTTAAGGCCTGGACATTAAAGCGAAGAGAAAGACACTTCGACTAACGCATGTCCTCGTCTTGGCCACAAGTTCAGACATCTTAACCGAGGAATAAATATTTTTCTCATTTTTGGCCCCAAAAATAAGAAAAAAGTGACGGGGTTTTTAAGGTAGTATCCTATATTTTATCAAATATAAAATGAAATTCAAAAGTGAAAATACGTTTTCTAATTGTATTTTCGATATTCATATTAAATGGTGAATTTCACTAAACCCAATTAAATAACCCAAGCTTATCTGTGGATCTGCGATCAACGTGTACTTATTTATCCATTTTCCTATCTTTCCTCTCGTGTCTTTATTTAGTCCTCCTCCTCGAGCAGCGCGTCCTTGTCCAGAAGCTTGGCCATCGGGTCGTCCCCACGCGAGCGCAGCAGCTTGTACGCCTCCATCTCCTCGGCATCCACCTCGTAGTTGCCCATGGAGTTGTACTTGCGCTTCTTGTCGTCCGTCGCGTCCATATTCTTCTCGTTCCGCGCGCTCTCCTTGGCCGCCCTCTTGAGCGCCTTCTTGAGCTTCTTGTCATCTAGCTCGGGCGCGATGTTCTCTCCGTACATGTCGCTGCGCTTCCGCAGTCCGCTGTCGCTCTTCGTCTTCTTCTGTTGGTCGTCATTGCCGTCCTTACTTTCAGGGACCACAGGCAGCATCTGGCGCTCGCTGGCCGCCCGCATGGACGACTCGAGCGCGCGCTTGCCGTCCTCGCCCGTGCAATACGACTTGCGCACCTTGGAGTGGCAGCATGCGTAGCCCCACGCCCTCTCGCCTCTGTCGAACCAGGAGCCCCAGATGGCCGTGTGGTTGTTTTCAAAGGCGTCCTCGACGTACTTGGACTTGACGGGCGCGCGCTCGAGCCCCTTGACCACGCGGCCGTCGCGCGCATACTCGACGTAGTGCTCGCTCTGCGCCAGGAGCAGCTCCTTGGGCGGCGCCTCCAAGTGTTGCTGGCCACCGTACTTGTCCAAGATCTTGCGCGCCTTCTCGCGCTCGAGTGCCGCCTTCTTCTCCTCGAATTGTTTCTTGAGGAACTCGGCCTGCGACGGGTTGGCCAGCGGGTGGATGTCCGTGCCCTTGGCGTACGCCTCCCACGCGAAGAGCTGCGCCGACGCCAGCTGCTGCGCGTCGCCCGTGAAGCGCACGATGTTGTCGCCCGCGAACGTCGTGTCTTCGGCCAGCAGCTCCGGGTTCGGGTTGTCGCGCATCGAGCGCGTCTTCGGGTCGTAGTACGCCGAGTTCGGGTTCAGGTTGCGCAGGTACTTGGCCGTATCCTCACGGATGCGCAGGTTGCGCACCGTCGTCTTCATCTGCGCGCCGCCCACGCCGCCCTGGCGCGCCACGCGCTCCGTGAACATCGGGCCCTCGTCGCGGTCGCGGAACTCGCCGTCCTCGGACTCCAGATCCGAGTCGTAGTCCGAGTCCGAGTCCGAGTCTGAGTCCCCATCGTCATTGGATTCCTTGTCCCCGTCGCCCTGCTTGCTGTGGCTCTTGCTCTTGGTGCGCTTCTTATTAGTACCGTCCGTAGTATTAACGGCGGACTCCTGCAGCTTCTTGTTCACCTCGTCCATACGCAGCTTCTTGCGCGCCTCGTCGATCTTGTCGTAGCGCGCAATGGTCTTGGCGTGCTCCCCCGGATCGTAGCCGAGCCACTGGTCGCGCTTGGCGTCGAACGCGAGCTTACCAAACTGCTGCGAGCGCACGTCCACGAGCACCTCGTCGTGCTTGATGTCGCGGTTTGTCTTCCACGCGCCCACCTTGCGCGGCCGCTCGACGCACTCGGGTGTCTTGTGGCTCATGGCGCCGCAGTTCTTGCACGCGCCCTTGCGCCACTTGACAGGCGCGGCGCGCTCGCCCGTTGACGCATACTGCTGCTGGCCCTTGTCCTTGTTGGCAGAGAGCTTCCGGCCGCGCAGGTAGAGATCGTCGGCTTCGTGGATCGAGAGCAGGTGCGACTTGTTCTGGATCGACTGGTGCTTGAGCGACGGACCCGAGTCACCCAGGTACCACGGCCGCTTGCTGATGTACTCGGGGTTGTGCGGGTTGATGAGGTTGCCGTCCGCGTCCTGCTCCGGCGGCAGCGTGCCGTTCTTGCGCGCCTCCTCCAGCTCGCGCTTCTTCTTGAAGTCGCTCGTGGACATGCGCTCGCCGCCTGCGGACGCCATCTTCACTCGTCTGATCGCTTTGAGCTCTTCGGCTTTGCCTTTTGTGTGCTCTTGCCAAAAAGCAAAGCAACAATCTCCCCAGCCTTCGTTAGCACCACTTTTACTTCATTTAATCAAGTTTCGATCTAGCTCAAAGATATGCAAATTCGTACAAAAACTGATGTAAACAGGTTTACACGAAACAAACAGGTTCAAGAACACTAAGATCGAACCGGTTCACCTTTGCTGAACCGGACCGTGACATCACATTGTCGCGTGTGAAAGAAGAAAGCGCACCCCTTGTTTGCTCTCACTATGAGACTTGCGGCGCACGAGCGAACGCGAACGCCACCATAGCGAGCTCGGGCGCAATGATCTCGGAGCGCGCGCACGCCGAGTGCGTGCGGCTGCTGGAGCTGCTGATCAACAAGCGCGTGCAGGAGAGCTGGTCCTGGGTCTTCATGACGCCCGTGACCGACATCCCCGGCTACGACCAGATCATCAAGAAGCCCATGGACCTGGGCACGGTCAAGAAGCACCTGGGCTCCAAGCCTTCGCGCTGCCGCTTCAAGTCGCACGAGAAGTTCGCGCGCGACGTGCGCCTCGTCTTCCACAACGCCATGGTCTACAACAAAGACGACCAGCACGTGCGCGGCTCGGTCTATGACGCCGCGCAGCACCTGCTGCGTGTGTTCGAGACTGCCTACGCCAAGGCCATCGACACGGTCTTCAAGGAGGAGGAGCGCGACGACGACCAGGACCAGGAGCAGCCACTGGCGGCCGTAAGTGCGGTGTCTACTAGTAGTGGTGCTAACAAGGACGACAATCAGGCTGTAGCTGCTGGTAGTGCCGAGCACAAGAGCGGTGAAGGGAGCGCGAGTGAACCCAAGTCGTCTTCTTCGCGTCATCGCCATGGAGAGGCTGGTTCAACCGCAGCAGCAGATAAAAATGAAGACGTGGAGATGGCGGAAGAAGGCAAGAGCAGCAAGCACAAGAAGGACAAGTCGAGCAAGAAGGAGAAAAAGTCCAAGAAGTCCAAGAAGAAGAGCAAGGACAAGGAGAAGAAGCACTCGTCATCCTCGAGCGGCGAATTGAAGAAGAAATCCCACAAGAGCAGCAGCAGAGATAAAGACAAAGACAGAGAACGGTCAAAGGATAAGCACAGCAGCAGCAGTGGCGATGGTGAGCGCGTGAGCAGCAATGCGGTGCCAAAGAGCGAGAACAGCAATGCGGTGCCAAAGAGCAGTTCAAGTACCAGTAGCAGCGGTCTCGTGTCGTCTTCGTCTGTGAGGACCGAGTCCGTGCCGGCGAAAGTGCCGTCATCGTCAAGCTCGAGTGTGAAGCCTGAGCCAAGCGCCTCGTCCGCTCACGTGAGTAGCAGCAGTAGCAAGAGCAGCTTGAGCAGTGCGAAGAAGAGCGACAGTGGATCTCATAGTATTTCAGCGACAACGTCAGCGGTGGCCGTTCCAAGCAGCGCAACAACAACGTCAGTGACCGCCAGTAGCAGCAGTGGGAAGATGTCGGACAGCGAGATTCAGGCGTGCCTAGGGGTGCTCATGAAGCTGATCAAGTACAAGGAGGGCAACATCAGTCCCGCGGCGCCCTTTCTGCAGCCCGTGGAGCTAAGTCACTTCCCAGACTACCGCGTGAAGGTGCCGAACCGCATGCATCTCTACGGCGTACAGAAGAAGCTGCGCAATGGCGGCTACGCGGACATCCACGCGTTCGCGCGTGACGTGCGGCTGATCTTCTCCAACTGCCTCATCTACAACAGCGACGTGATCCTGAGCAAAGTGATGCGCAGCCACGCCGTGACGCTCATGAAGCTCTTCGAGACGCTCTTCGAAAAGATTGGCGGTGCGTGGAATGGCATTGCCGAGCGCTGGAAGTGCCACCAGATCCTCCACGAGATCCTCGCGCACCGCACGGACGGCCAGGAGACGGCGCAGTGGTTCAAGTACCCGATCCAGACGTACTTTGACTCGGCCGACCAGATTCCGTACGGCTACTACAAGAAGATCAAGGTGCCCATGGACATCGGCACCGTGTCGGCGCGGCTGCACCTGGGCGAGTACAAGCACGTGTCGGAGTTCATCAAGGAGGTGAAACTGATCTTTGACAACTGTATCCGGTACTGGAAACCGGATCCGCAGGGCCAGACGTATTGCGAGTCAGCGCGGGTGCTCACGAACCTACTCAAGTCTCAGGTGGACAGCATTTTTGGCTCGGCGCTGAGTGAGGAGCTGCACTCAAAGGACAAGCACAAGTCGTCGTCGGGTTCCTCGTCGTCCAAGAGCCACCGCCCGTCCTCGGCGTCTTATTCTTCTGCGGCGCCAGTGTCAACACAACCATCAGCATCCTCCTCGACAGCAGCAGCTTTGCCTCCTCCGCCGCCGTCTGTGGATGAGAAGAGCGCAAAACGGAAGTCGTCGTCCAAATTTTCTTTCGCTCTGAAAGACGTGTGTTTGGGGATCATGAAGCAACTGCGCATGCACAAGATGAAAGGCTACCGCGGCGTGGACATCTTGACCTCAGGCCCGTTCCTCCACGCTGTGGACACGACCAAGTACCCGGACTACCTCAAGATCATCTCGGAGCCAATGGACTTTGCCAAGATCGAGCGCAAACTGAAAGGAGATCGCTACGGAAGTGCAGATGAGTTCAGTGCGGACGTGCACCTGATCTTCTCCAACTGCCACAAGTACAACAGCGACCCAATTGAAGGCGCCGACATCCGCGCGATGGCGAGCAGCCTCAGAGACTACTTTGTGGAGCTGTACAATGAGAAACTGGCTCCGAAAGCCACCGGAGCACCAAAGCCAGCGGCTGAGGCAAAACTAGCTGAGGCGACTCCAGCGTCTGCTGCTCCAGTGAAGTTGGCTGTAGTAGCCCCGGACACGAAACCTCGAGTCGTAGTGAAACCAGAAGTGACGACTTCCAGTTCGGACTCGTTGAAGGTGAAGGCGCCCTCTCGATCGCCAACAAAGAAGCCTTCGAGTGAGTCAGCAGCCAGTTCTTCGGCTGCGTCCCGTGAACCTGAGAAGCAAGCGCCAACTGTAGCTCTTCCAATTCCCACCAGCAGTAGCAGCACTCGTGTCATGAAGCAAGAAGGCTCCTCTGCGGCTCCTGCTACCAAAGTGAAAGACGCTTCTGTCGCAGCAGCACCATCGATAGCTTCAGCCGTGGTAGCAAAGGCGAAAGTCGAGCCCTCCGGTGCTCTTTCGAAAGATGCGGTGCCTTCGAAGCCTGCCACAGCGACCTCTTCCTCCTCCACCTCTGCTTCGTTGTTGTCGGCTGAAGCAGAGGAGCTAAAGCGCAAGAAAGAGCGCAAGGAGAGGAAGGAAAAGAAGGAAAAGAAGAAAGAGAAGAAGGAGAAAAAGAAGAAGAAGGACAAGGAGAAGAAGAAGAAAGATCGCAAGGACAAGAGCGTCGAGCGACCGGCAGATGAGAGCGCAGCAGTCTCTGTGAAGACTGCCAGTACTTCCTTGACGACTCCTGCTGTCACTTCCTCAGCAATTGCTGTTGTTTCTGCTCCAGTGGCAGTCGCAGCTCCAAAGCAGATACCGGTTTCAGCTCCTGCTGCCGCAACCGTCGTCGTCAAGTCTGCGTCACTGCCCGCCGCGTCGATCAAGACCTCCGTTGGCTCGAAGCTCTCGGCGGCTGAGCTGCAAAAAGCCTCCTCGTCAGCGTCTGGCTCGTCGAGCAAGAGCAAAAGTAAGAAAAGCAAGAAGAGTGACCTGAACTCGTGGGAGTCGTCCTGCGAGCGCGTGCTGAACCGCCTGCAGAAGATCGAGCAAGTCACAAAGCTGCATTTTGACCAGCCGCTGCTCGAGATCTTCCCACAGCTGCAGGCCGAGTACTCGCGTCTGATCAGCGAACCGATGGACCTGCGCACTTTGCGCGAGCAGCTCCACGCGCACGCGCTCACGGTCAAGGAGTTCATCCGTAAGGGGCGACTTATCTTTCAGAACGCGATCAAGTTCAACTGCGCGAGCGACCTGGCGTCGCTACACGTGCGCGAAATGTCGAGCCACCTGCAGTGGTACTTTGACTCGTTGTGCGCGGAGCTGAACCTGCTCGATTCGGATGGCGACAAGGCCAAGCAGAAGCAGCTTCGCCAGGAGCGCGGGGAGCTGGTGGCCAAAGTGCCGATGGACATCAAGCCCAAGGAGTGCTTGAAGCTGCTGCGCGTGCTCAACAGCCAGAAGTACGACAAGAACTGCTGGCCGTTCCGGAAGCCCGTGAAGGTGCTCTTCCCGACGCTCGCGGTCGAGTACTTTGACATCATCAAGAACCCGATGGACCTCGCGACGATCAGCGACAAGGTGGGTGCATTCGAGTACAAGTTCCACGGTGATTTCATTCGCGATGTGCGGCTGACGTTCGAGAACGCGATCATCTACAACAAGGCAGACAAGGATCGCGAGGGCTGGAGCGTGTATGCGGCGGCGGTTCACATGTTGAGCGTAGCGGAGGATCTCTGGAGCGACGTGACGCTGGAGGTGACGGAGCGGCTGCGACGCAAGGACATGCTGCGCAAGGAGCGCGAGCGCCTGGGCGAGAAAAAGAAGCCGAGCGAGAAGCGCTTGGAGAAGGAGCGGTTGCGCGCCGAGGGCGAGTCGAAGAAGACGTCGTCGTCCTCGTCAAGTTTGGTGTCTGCTGCGAGCGACCACGTGAAACAGTCGCTCCGAGCCGACAAAGAGCGTGCACACGCACAGCAACCGTCGGTGGTACCATCGCAGTCCTCTGCATCCTCTGACTCGGTGCTGGCAGCAGCGACCATCGTGACCTCGGCAAGTAGCGGAACCGTGTCTCGTGATGGGTCTCCTGATTTGTCAGCCACGCGCCTGAAGCTCTCGATCGTGAACCGCCAGAATGTCGACCGCATGAACAAATCTGAGCGCAAAGCTGAGGAGAAGCGCCGCAAGCGCGCGCGACGCGAAGAAGAGATTGCGCGTTCCGAGAAGCGCCGCCGCACGGCTGTCGCAGCCACGGACGACGCGCTCCGCGAGGCCGAAGCCCGCAGCCGCCGCAAGCAGCAGAAACTGGAGATCGCCCAGGCGATGAAACTCCGTGAAGAGCGCGACCAGAAGGCGCGCGAAGCCGAGGCTGAGCGCGCGCTGAGCATGAAGATGAAGTTCAACGCCGCGGCCTGGACGGGGGAGCTCGTGCCGGCGCAGAAGACGAGCCAGGGCTTCTGGACCAAGAAGCGCATTAAACTGCAGCTGCCCGCGGCTTTCCAGACGCAGCCAGAGCAACACCAAATGCCGATGCCGATCGACTCGTACTAACTTAAAACGGTATCCTCCTGTCTTCTGACTCTTGCTTGAACTTGGTGATTCAATTTCATGGTTGTCGACGATTCTCACTCATGTATGTTAGGAATGAAAAAGGCATGGAGGTTCGTTCAGACAGATACAACAGAGAACATGAAAGCGTAAGTGAGAATGAAATAACATTATGGGCAAGGAGGCGACTTACTCGTGCTTGTATTGGTGGAGGAAGAAAATCATCATCTATCGTCGGAGCTGCACGGACGCTGGAGCCAACTGTCTGCCTGTCTGTCTCGCCTGCTTTCTTCCCCACGGGTCAAAAAAATAAAAAATGGCGGAAGCGAAGGAGTCCACAAGAAACACGAGCTGCGAACATCGACACCAGGCAGACGACAGACGCACCGACCGACTGAAATCAAGACCACGATGACTGGGAGCAACAGCAAAGTCACTCCCAGCATCACGAATCTTGAAAAAGTCGATCAAGCCCGTCCGTCTTGTCCTCCACGCACTGGAATCGGTCGTTCGCTGTGTTCGCCTGTCTTCTGGAGCCGTCCTTGCTCGTTGTCACCTTGATGTTTCTTGGTTTGCGCGTTCTTTTTTTCAAATCGTGACACATCGCTGTTGTTTGTTTCTGCGCTTCGTCCAAAATAGTCGCTTACTGTTGTTGTTGTTGGTTGGTTGTGGTGTGTCATCGTCAGCAGCAGATCTTCTTTTTCTCAGTTGAGGAACGTCGTGTTGAGCGCACCACGTTCTTGCTAAGCTGCCTTGGGTCGGTCTTGTTGGAATTGTTTTGTTTTCTTGAATTTCGGATCGCACGCTGGAGTGAGAACGGAGCAGCGAACACTCATACAAACTGCCTTCTTCTTGCGCCGCTCACATCCCCTTGCTTCACCGATTTCTTCTTACGCGTAGTGCATCTGTTCTTGCTGAACGTTGGCGTCGTAGGTGAGTCCACCGTCAACGCCCTGCCAGCCGTATTTGAAGTGGTAAACGTGAGGACCGTAGCCACCACAGGTGTGGTACCCGTCCTTGCACATGCAGCCGTAGTTGTCGCTCGACGACGGCGACGCGCAGATTTCAGCAGGGTACGGACCCCCGAAGCCATTGTTGTTGCTGTTGTTGTCGTTGCAGCCACAGTTGAGGAGCTGGTTGTGGTGCATGCACGACTGCTGGTGGTAGTTGTACGGCGTGCTCTCCGGGCGAAGAAGTCCGTACGCAAGGTGGTTCGGGATCGAGATGTGCGCCTGGAGGAACAGCAGCTCCTCGTCGGGTACCTTGCCCCACCGGTCGCGGTCTTGGCTGCCCGGGCACTCCCAGTCCGAGACGCCGTACACCAGATTCTGCAACCAGGTCTTGCACTCCCACAGCACGTTCGGATCGAGCTGCAAAAACTGCGCCACAAAGAGGAAGTCCAGCGACTGGTCCACCAACAGCAGCGCCGAACCCGCAAGCACGCTCGGGAGAAAGTCGACCGACTGGTAGTCCAGCAGCGCCACGTCGATCAGACGCACCGCGTGCACGAACAGATCCTTGGTCCCCGACAAGTTGTGCTTTGGGTTCACAAAGTCACTGTTGTTCACGAACAAAGCCATGTCAGCACAACACAAAGTTAGAACCAGGATCCAAAGTCACATGAGAAAAAACAAGCATGTAAACGTACCCCATGGTGTCGAGAGGTGGCTCCGACGAGTCGCCCGCCAGCAAGAAGAGCAACCAGGAGAGTGGAGTCGTTGGGTGGAGGTTCCAGTTGAGTTCCTATAGTTGTTAAAATAAAGCACACAAGAGAGTCATCACGTTAGACAAGAGCTGAAAGTCATCACCAAACTTCAAGCAGACACCACACAAGACTTACCACAAGGTACTCCCCTTCGTAGCGGACGAGGTCGTCGCCACCGCAGTTGACCGCGCCCTGTTCCGAGATGTACGTCGCGAGCTCGGTCGCCTTGGGTGGGTGCACCTCCTCGATCTTCGCGGCCATGAACACGCACGTGAGCCCCATGAGCTGCAGCTCGCGCTGCACAGCGAAGACGTCGTCGTAGTTGCGGATCGAGTACGCGTCGTGTTCGCGCAGCAGCGCGCGCTTGCGGAGAATGATGTGCGCGTACTGGATCGCAAAGTGTGCCGTCTGGCGCTGGAGAGCGAAATGCGCGCACACGCCGGCGATCCAGTGCCACGTGTAGCCGAACTGATCGTAGTTGTTCGAGTACGGCAGCTGGCCAACCGAGAGCGGCGAGAACGACCCGCGCGCCACCGCGCCGTGCTTGGCCGAGAAGTGCGGCGAGAACCCGGGCGTAGCGGGGGAGAGCGGCGCCGCGATCGGCGGCAGCATGCCGAACGCCGTCGCGCCACCGCCAGCGCCGCCCAGGTTTCCGTACTGGGCCTGCTGCATCGGCTGCTGTTGCTGCTGGTGGGCTGGCGCGAAGAACGAGGGGGGCATGGGGGTCAGACGCGCGCTCTGCTGGTACGACATCTCCTTCTGGCGCATGCTCAGCACCATCATGAGGTCGAGGTTCATCGCTCTCTCACTCACTCACTTACAGGAGGCAGGTCTTCACGCGTGTGTTCGGTCGCTAATGGGAAAGAAAAGCGACGAATCTTTTTTCTGCTTCACGCTCGCACTCTCGTGACTCGATCACTCGCCCTCCGCCAGTCGCTCGCCTGCGTGTGGTGACGCTTCTCTTCTTCTTCTTCCGCTGTCTCTTGCTCGCGTCTTCCTGCCGCTCGCTCGCTCGCCTTCTTCCGTCGTCTGTCCTGTCGAGCCCCCCACCGATTCCGCACTCACACACACAACAACAACACAGGCCGACCGACCAATTTGCGCGCGTTAAAGAGCGAGAGGGAACAGAAGGCAAACAAACGTTCGGTCGTTTGCTTGTTTGGCTTGCGTGTTCTCCTCGCGCACATACAAAAGGCCAGTTAAAACGAGGTGAGGGAGGGTAACCTGCCAGATCGACAGGGAGGTTGTTATTGACAGGTATAAAATGGGACAAATTGCGGAGAAATGTCTCTTGACTGACCGATTTGTGGTCTGGTTTTAGTGGACAAATAGAATAGCGGTCTCTTCAAGCTTTTGCCACGTCCACCACTTTTTTGCCCACTACAGATACCAATACAATACCGGTATAGGTAACGCAATCACACGCAGGTTACGGTATTTGTCATGACCAGGACGGACATAAAGGTAAATTACATAGTGGATCAATCTGGGTGTTGGACATCAAAAGATGATCGTGCGGGGAAAAGTGGATCAACAAAGCAAAGTGGAACACTAATGGTATCGAATATATTCTGTAACGTAAACTTTCAGTTTTGTACAGTATTTTGGATGCGTAAGAAGGATGATCCTTGCAACTGAACAACTTGGACAATCGAAAAGATAAAAACATGACTCGAATCAGCAGAAATAGAGCTTTCTCGACTGGTTTATTCGGATTTGTTGAGCCAAATCCCAACGAACAGACAATCTCAGGAGTCAAAAATGGGAATTTTTTCCGTTCAGTTTAGTGCAGTATTTATACTTAGTATTTGTATGCTCAGAAGGTCGGACGAGCATTTCCTCACACATGCATCCTATCCCCTACCCCCACGCTGACGGCAATGCGAAATTGCATCACAAAGAAAAACGCATTGATTTAGAGAGGGTATCCTATTTTACAGAGATGTCAAACAACAGACTCATGCACTTGCTGCTCAACAGAGTCAAGACTCCTGCGCTTTAAAGGCGCTGCGGTCATCTGCAGCAAGTCATCGCGCGTCAGGAGTCTACCAGCAACGTCAGTAGTCTTTCTCTTCACACACGCCGAACGGCGTCTTCGAGAGCTTCATCGGTGTATTGTTGGCAGTGCGTCATTTTATTTGTGCGAAGTACACAGCACAGCGGCAGTAAAAAAAACCTTGTCGCTTTTCGGGCGGTCCACATCCATTCGTAGAGCGGAATTAATTATTGGAGGAAGAGCGTTGTCATAGACCAGCTTCTATTTTGTCCAATAAAAACGCTTGTTTTTGTTCTTGCCTATCTTATTGGATAAAAAAAATCTGAGTGCACTAAACTGGTTGTGTGCATTAAACTGAAAGTTTACGTTAGTATTTTTTCGTAGTTCGCCGAAGTTATCCACACTCGTCTGGTATTTTCGGAAAGTTAATGCGCACTAACGTAAACTGCCAGTTTAGTGCTTACTCTCACTGTTTTGGTCAATCATTTCATAGATCATCACCATTTAATAACATACAGACACCATACTATATAGTGGCACCGTATATAAGAGCATTTTTCTTATAAGAGCACTGATTTGGTTGAACAAATGTGCACTACAGTGGGTCCGAAAAGTGAGCACCCCCAAAGAAAAATTACGTTTTCTTTTCGTTTTTGTTTATTTTTCACTTTTTTGGCGCGTGAAGTGGATGAGAAGGTTTGTCTCTCTTTACTCCACAACTCACAGTCTTCGCCTATTGGATATGTTTCCTGATGTTCCGCCAATCAGCGTCAGAAAAAAAAAGTTGCTGGAAAAAAGTCCACGACCCCGCCATGTTAAGTTGGAATTTGTATTGCCTGTTTAAATGCCCATACATAATCCCATACTTTAATCAAGTTTAAAGTGCATTTGCAGCTTCACAGACCATTTGAACAACACAACAGCAGATTCACTCTTCATTTCGCCTCACGCAACGCACATCAACATGCAACAAGCCCCCCGCCGCAAAGAATACTCTCAAGACATGCTTTGCGCTGCGTGGCGAAGTCCCAGAGAGGCCTTGGGGCCAAGAGAATCGCCAGGAACCTCGAGATACCGGTCTCCTCCGTCAAAACCATTCTTCGTGCCTATCGCAGACGTGGCCACACCTTCAGTGCACCACGCTCAGGTCGCCCCCGCATCACCGATGAGCGAACCGACCGGCGCATCGTGCGCGCAGTGGAGAAGAACCGCTTTGCAAGCGCTGCCGCCATCGCCGCCGAGGTCTCCGATGAGATTGGCCGCCCCATGAAGCTCACCACAGTGCGCAACAGGCTCAAAGCCACTGGTCTCAACGGCCGAAGCTCTCGCAAGAAACCCTACCTTTCAAAGGTACACAAGAGCAAGAGGCTGGCGTACGCCAACCGGGTTTTGGCTGCTCTTCCTCGTGAGAAAGACTGGGCCAATGTCCTTTTTACGGACGAGGCGTCCGTCCAGCTCAACAGCTCGACCGGTAAGGTGTCCGTCTGGCGCCGGACGAACGAGGCTTTTGCTGAGAAGTGCACGACGCCAACGCACAAGAACGTGCGCACGTCGCTCATGGTGTGGAGCTCGATCGCTTCCAATGGCGTCGGTACCATCCACTTCTGCGACCGCACAGTGAACGGAGAGTACTACCGCAAGCTCCTCCAGGAAGAAATCCCCACCACTCAGGTCCTCCTTGGCCTTCCAACTCCAACACCCTTTGTGCAAGACAATGTACCAGCACACCGAGCTAAGTTGACGAAGGACTGCGTGGACGAATTGCAACTAACGGACTTCATGCATCCGCCTCAAAGCCCCGATCTGAATCCCATCGAAAATTTGTGGACGGTGATGAAGGCAGAGCTTCACAAGAATCCAGCTTCCTCCATTCACGATCTAAAGGTAAAGCTTAAGGAGATATGGTACAGTATCAATGCTGAGATAGTGAGAAAGTGTTGTATGTCAATGCCAAAGAGATTGGCGCAGGTTGTCGCCGCAAAGGGTGGCAACACTAAGTACTAGCTGACCATCCTTAATTTTTTATTTTGATTAAAGTATAGGCTTATGTGTGGCTATTTAAATAGGCAATACAAATTCCAAGTTACGATTGCGGGGTCGTGGACTTTTTTCCAGCAACTTTTTTTCTGATGCTGAGTATATGTTTGCATTGGCACCCATTATTAAACGAAAGGTAAACAAAAAAGAAGAAAACCGAGCGCACAACAGTGCCTCGAGTCTTCACCCTCTAATGCACAAGATCGCAAGCTTCACCAAGTGTCAATCACGAGAACGGAGATACTTTGCGCTTATAGCAGCTCTAAGATCTATAGATACACAAAAAATAATCCAGATAAATGCTTGCACTTGGGACTCACCCCTAAAACTTGTTGAGGGGATGGGGATAAATCTATCTATGTGTGTTTACGGAATAAATGGAATTTCATGGTTGCAAATATTGCATTTATATATATAGTCACCTGCCGTAGCTAATCGCATCTTCCTTTGTCTCTGTTTTGTAATTGTGATTGGTTCCCTTTTGAGAAGCTCACCATTTTCAGCACAATCAACCTTCTCGTGTCCATGACGCAGTTAAACCCGTAACTCGACGCATCCGAGTAGAACGTCGAAACAACATTTTTAACATCGATAAACATGTCGACCTTATTCAAGCAGCTGCATTCTCAAAGAACATATGTGACTGCCTATAAGTGCAGCTTGAAGACGCCATGTTCGTCCCGTGTCATCTTTACGAAGTTTTGGAAGTCAACGAGTGACCACAGCACCATCAGATATGCAAACTTTGCCCACAGCTTGTGCACAGGGAAGACGAAACCCCGACGCAAAGTCATCCTTGCGGACATCCGTCGCAAATAGTGCTGAACCGAACCACATAAAGACGCCAGGCGTCTCATTACAGGCCCAGGGCAATGAGATCATCGGTGCTGACGTTTGACTCTGCACCGTGTATCGTGCCATGGGCAATATAATTAAAAAGAAGTACGGTGGTTCCGAGGAGGGGTACAAGAAGATCGCTTCATTTGCGGTGCAGTTTAAGTCACTCAACCCCATCACACACTGCTGTCGACATCGTTGACAACTGAGTTTCACAAAGCTCTCCTGCTCCATCCTCATTGACAAGGATTTGAGCTCACTGTCAGAGGAATTTTTAAACCAAAGGAACTTTGACAAAGCACAAGCTTCACGAGGGACGCATGCTCATCTTAGTTGCGAGTGACCGCGAAACAAAGAACATCCCGTTAGCTGTGGTGCTCTCCGTCCGAAGACCTGCAAGCTTTGCGGTGTTCTCTTCGAGAGCGTTTTGCTGTTCTGTGATCAAAGTTATGGCATCATCAGCACAGCATTCAGTCACACATACTTCTGTGGAGTGAGTGCACTGCATGAGACACATTGTGAAGTATGTGAGACACAAGGTCAAGTCAAATTTAACATATGTTGTAGAGAGCATGATCTACCAAGAGCAACTACCAAAGCAAGATGAACATCTTCAAGGTCACTGGAGGAGACAACTACAATCTTGGCCATACCACCTACCAGCGACTCCTGCTTCACTCCGACGGTGTGGCACGGGGCAACCCAGAATCCTTCGGGTTCGACTGAAAGCTTGCCCTGGTCGAGGGTATCAGCAGGCGCGTGCTCACATGCAGCAGTGAGTATGGCAGCCGACATGTCACCAACAACCACTGCGAACTTATCAGCCTACGCAGAGGAATGTCGAAAGCGCAAGCATGGGTGCGACCGAGGACCAACAGAGCTCAACACTGTAGAAGACAGCAACACCATCATTGTCCACCACCTCGTATCCGCTCGGATCTAACGCAAAAACCTGCAAAACACACCTCAACCGCATACAAGTCTTGCAGCTCCACTTCTGCCTTGTTCAGTGGACGCACGTGCTGTGAAAATTTATCAAGATGTCCAACCACCTCGCCAACGTCGCGATAAACTCAAGAAAGTACGCAAATGCTAATCAGAGACTCAACAGGCCGTGACGTCAACACGTTCCAAATTAAAAAGAACTCCTCTTCCATGAGTCGTGTGGTCTCACCAGGTCGCTCACACTACTACCAACGAGAGTCCACGCCTCTAGCATACAAGAGTGCGCTAATTACCGAGACACTCCAAGCGTATCTATGTAATATACCTGCTTTCACACCGATATCTCGAAGCTCTACCTACCAGGTAGATCTACTAGATGTGCATCTTGCTTTGATGGAAGAGTCTACTACCCCCTCCGCGTATCAATACATCTTGCAAATTGATTTAACCAAGTGGTGTATGTATGCAATATCAGGGACCAAGCCTGATACGGATGGTGCACCATAAATTTAGACAAAGAAGAGAACAATCATCACTTCCAATCCAAACTCGTTTCTTGCTACCACTGCATTTTGTGGCTATCTCTGTCGAGAAAATGATTGCCAAGTCCGATCATAGGTCTTCAAAAAAGCGAAAGAGAGTGGCGGAACGCTGACACCGTACGCCCAATCATGCCATAATGTCGAACGATACTTGATTCTTCTACAGCGTGTAGCCTGTAAAAGAGTTGAAGTCATTGTGCTGGCATGTCTGTTTTCCGCTCCACAAGCAAAGCATGTACGTAGCAATCAATCAGTGCTTGTACCTCTACTCCGAACAGTACCGCATGTGGTGGAGGCACTTTATAGCAACGATTGCCTTCTTCGATCGGCTGGACGTAGTTTACAGCCGCTGAGACACGTGTTGCTCAGTAGATGCGTGGGAAAACTGTATTTTGACTCGGCGACAGTATAACTTCTTGATCGAGATCTGTGCTTTCAGAACATCAATCCTCCATTGTTATAAAAAATGGCGTGGGCACCATTGAGTAAACAGACTTCCAGGCCGCGGAGAGAAGACCTACACTTCTGTTACTTGCTCTATCCCTTGCGTCATTTGCAAAAGGACTGACCACAACAATATTACGTGTTCACTTCGAGATTACTGGTCTCCTCGCATAGCCTTAGTTCTTCTGACCACCATTCACCACCACAGTTCTGGAAGTGAGTCTCAAGTGCAAGCATTTACCTAAATTATTTCTGTGTATCAATAGGTCCGCTGTAAGTTCAAAATACTTCCATCCTTGTGATTGACACTTGCTGAAGCTTGCGATCTTGTGCGCTGGAGGTGTGAGGACTCGAGGAGCTATTGTGCACTCGATTTCTTTTTTGTTTGGCTTTCGTTTAATAGTGGGTACCGATGCTTTGGAAGTGGTGTAAGCAATTATACATGAGAGTTGGTGTAGTGCACATCAACCTTCCAGAAAGATCGAGCGAGTGTGGTAAACTTCGGCGCTCTGCAGTATTTTTCACGTGAGTTCCACCTTTGATGTAATTGATTACCTTTTGCACACGTGATCACTCATTGACGTCCAACACACAGGTTGATCCACCCTTTGTCATTTTTTGGGGCATTTGTATGACGGTATACTGATTTACGATGATCACTGCAACAAACACTCACCACTCATAATTTTTGCAGATATGATTTCTTGACTGATACTGTAGAAGCGGTTGTATGAAATGGAAATGTCGATACTGAGTGGTATGAATACAGATATACTTTCCGTCGCCAAGTTTCCGTACAAGATACAGCTACCTATCACATCGGCGACATGAGTATACTGAGCATATTTCAGGGGGGACTACTATTTCTACCCCCGAAGTTCAGAGTGTACCTCCTCGGCGAGAAGACGTTCGTGATCTACACGGATCACGCGTCGCTGCGCACAGCAACCAAGTCGCCGCACCTCAGCCAGCGCATGGCGCGCTGGCTGTCCTACTTAGCCGAATACAACTTCATCGTCCACTACAAGCCGGGCTCGACGAACACCATTGCCGACGCGCTCTCGCGCCGGCCCGACTACGACCTAAGGCCAGATTCGCCGCACTACGCGGCGAGCGACGATGACGGCGACGATTAGTGCACCGCGCGACCGTGTCGGCCATCAGCCCCTTGCGCGCGGAGATCGCGGACGCGTACGACCGCGACGAGTTCTGTTCCGCGATGCTGCGGCACTGTCGTGAGCCGTCTGAGAAGACGCTGCACGCTCTGGCAGCGTCGGCTCGGAGCCAAGTCGCGCGCTACTCGGCCGCCG
>JAASGT010000192.1:0-39586 GCA_023334315.1 Globisporangium alternatum | reverse complement strand
GCTCTGGCGCGCTCATCGGTCCTGACGCGTCTTCGTTTGTGCGCGCCAACGTAAAGTCGGCCATAAACTGCTGCTACAAAAATCCATCCAATCAGGGCGCATAAATAGTGTGTTCTTTTGTTTGATTGGCGGATAATATGTAAAGCGGCCAAAAACTGATGACGGCCATAAACTGCTGCATTACGTTACCAATAGTTGTGGAGCAGAGGAAGTAGAACAGAAGACAAGCCCGGTTTCTTATACTTGAGAATACTATGTGAGCGGTCGGTCTATGTCGTCTCGATCGGTCGGTCGGTCGAAAAATGATTTTTTATGCATTACTGTTTGTTTTATGTGCTTTTGGGGTCAAAACAGAATGCGTTTTTTCGACTCAGAACTGACGCGACCATCACTCGGTGTTTCGTTGCCAGTTTGCTCAATTTAACAAGGCAGCCCAAAATTGTTGGTCGCTTTGTGAGCCATTATATTTGACAAAACGGCTTCCGTTGGAAACAATGTACATTTTGGGCTTTGCCCATTTTGTAGCCCACACAATCCCATGACCCAAATCCTAAACTAATCGTTTTTTAGTGCAGTCTTCATTAATTCTGGGTAACGACGGAAAGGTCGTCAAGCGCGTTCCTTCGCATCGAAATACCAAGCATTCAAATGCAGGCGACGACGGACGCGATCCCGGTGCTCAGCCGCGTGGAACAGCAGCGCCACTATGGTCTCGACTGCGGTGATGCAATCCACTTCGATGCCGGCACGTGGGCGCCCGGGGGCGAGCACGTCAAGAAGATCAGCGTGCGCAACGTGTCCAAGCGCACGATCAAGTTCAAGTACGAGCTGCCGACAACCAAGTACTTCAGCATGGACTTCCCCACGGTCCTCACTCTCAGCCCCGGCATGCAGACCGTGCTCGACGTCGCATTTCGGCCCGTCAAGCTCGAGGAGTACGACGACTTTGTGAGCTTCAATGTGCACATCATCGAAGGTGGCGTGACGGCCTCGAGCGGCAAGTTCAAGCTCCCGGTCATCGCGCGCATCGCGTCTCTCTCCGTCGAGCTTCCGCACGGCCTCGACTTTGGCTTCTGCCCGACCGTCGAGACGTCGCACAAGAGCTTCTCGCTGCACAACAACGGCCAGATCGACGCGATCTTTAACTGGGCGATCTCAGGTGCCTATCGTATTGGTTTCTGTGCTAACTTGGCGGCGCTCGCTCAATCGATAGTTTGACTCACTGGTATGTACAATCACATCTGTAGGCGCTGGCCACCACGGGTCTCCGTTCGCAGTGCGTCCAGCGTCGGGACGCGTCAGAGCTGGAGAGACGGTCGAGCTCACCGCGAGCTTCTGCCCCACAATCGCGTCCGTCTACGTCACAACTTCAGCGTGCCTCGTGCGGGTAAGTCCTGGATTTTGCGGACCACAGCTCCGCTCTTGTCAATAACAGTTGTTTCTTTCTGTATGCTTCATCGGTAGCCAGATGACGGCGAGGCGTTCGCGATCGCGCCGCAGCTCGAGAAGCTCATGAAGATCAGTGGTATCAGCAAGTTCGCGCACCTGTCGGCGTCCGAGAGCGAGTTGAGTTTCGGCGAGATCCTCGTGGGCGCGCAGAACACTTCGCGCGCACCGACCGAGAAGGAGTTCGTGCTGCGCAACCGCTCGCTCGTGCGCGCGAGTTTCCAGATCGCGAACGTCGAGAGCGACCACGACCCCGTGTTCTTCTTCTCGCCGCTGAGTGGCGTCGTTGCACCCGAGTCGACGCTCACAATCAAAGTGCGCTACACGCCACTCAGTGCTGGCACGTTCACGTGCGACCACTTTGATGTGCTCACGCCCGGTGGCAACACAGTGCGCTTGGCGTGCAAGGGTCGAGCCGTGGGTCCGAGCGTGAGCATCTGGAAGAGGAACAACGAATCCAACTTTGTGGCGACCAAGTCGATAAACTTCCAGGACGTGCAGGTTGGGAAGCCGTCGTCGCGCGTCATCACGCTGCGCAACGAGTCGCCCATGGAGGTTTGCTTCCACTTTAGCTGCCAGCAACGCGGCGTGTTCCTCTTCGACCAAGTGAACGGCAAGATCGCGCCGTTTCTGGACCTAAACGTCACGATCACGTTTACGCCCGTGCAGCCGGGCAACTTCTACCGAAGATTCTTCCTGCTTATCCACAACCAGAGCACGCGCTTCGTGGACGTCCTGGGCACAGCCTACGACGACAAGACGCGGCCGTCGCCTTTCCAGCAGGCGCACGTGGACGCGTACCATTTGAGAGCACGTGCTGGGCTCGATCTGCTCAGTCCAGATCAGCTGGAGACGTACTGGCAGGACAACGGCGACGAGTTATTCCTTCAGGGCGCGCTGAGACGCATCAAGCAGCAAGACGCCGCGCTCGAGAGTCTGCGCAAGAGCCGCGAGCTGGACCGCAGCGCCGGCTTCGCGTCGCCCACGAGTCGAGCAGCCGGGTCCTCCCAGACAAATTTATCGCCGGCAGCGTTGCATCCGTCCAGCCAGATTCTCACGCGCAGCGGCGAGGCGTCGATCGCCGAGGTCGAGGTCTGCCACGAGTACTTCGTCAGCGTCGAGGACAAGAGTAATGCGATTGCAGTCTACGGCGCGCTGCTGGACTTTGGCAACTGCGGCATTGTGCAGTTCCCGTCCAAGAAGACGCTCCAGGTGACCAACAACACACACGGCAAGGTTACGTGCTCGTGGCGCGTCTCTATGGCCAGTGGCACCAGCGACAATAGCCCCATAGACGCCAAGGTCTTCCAGGTCTTCCCCGAGAGCGCCGATATCGCCGCGGGCGGCACGGCCGAGTTCCGCGTCGCCTTCCAACCGTCGATGGTCAACTCGTACTACTTTGCCGAGCTCGAGGGCTTCGTGTCGTTCAAGTCGAACCGCACGTTCCGCCTCGTGAACGTCGAGACCTTCGCGCCGCCCTGGTGCCTCATCTCGAGCATCTGCGGCAATACGTTCGTGTCCCCCACGGAGCAGTTCCTCTCCAAGCTCAGCTTCAAACTGGCGAAGCGCAAGGTGCACTTCCCGCCGTGTTTCCTGGGTGACCACGTCTTCCAGACGATCCTCATGGAGAACGCGAGCGACACGCCGGCGCTCTTCGCGTTCGTGAGCGACCCTAGCGAGACCTTCGCCTGCAAGCCCGCGAGCGGCTACATCGGCGCCAAGTCCTTCCACCTCGTGCAGATCCGCTTCTCGCCACGCAAGCCCAAGAAGTATGCGCACGTGCTCCAGTGCGTCGTCAACAACGCGCGGTCGCGGCCCGAGACCGTGGAGCTCATCGGCATTTGTGCATTACCATCACTCGCGGTCGAGGATGAGACTACCAAAGGCCATCACTCATCGTCCTCAGGGGATGCAAAGCTCTTTATCAAGCCCACATCCATGGGGCTCCAGTCCGTGCGCTCAATCACGATCGTGAACGCGTCGCGCGTGCCGCTCGTGTTCAAGTGGGAGATCCCGCGCAAGCATCAGGACGTCTTCCGCGTGGCGCCCAAGCTCGGACGCCTCAACGGCAACGAGCGCGTCTCGATCGAGTGCGCGTTCTCGCCGCAGGAGGTGCGCGAGTACATCAGCCGCTTCGTCGTGGCCGTCAAGCCCATCAGCATTCCCTCAGGAGCCGCCCACCCGCAGCAGCTGCGCAAAGCTGTGGCTGTCACAATGGAGCCACAGACCAAGATCCCTGTGCTGCAGGAGTGCACGGTCAAAGTGCAGACGAAAGGCACGGTGGGCGCGATCCTCTTTGAGCCCGAGGCGCTCCAGTTCGAGACGATCTTAGTCAACACGAGCGCGCGCCAGTCGCTCTATATCGTCAACGTGGCGGACTGCGACCTTCAGTTCGCGCTGCACCAGCGCATGCAAGTCGAGAGCGTTGTGATTGGCGACGCGGCGGGCAAGCTCTCTTTCTCTGAGACCCAGGGCCGCATCGCCGCCCACTCGCGCAAGAAGATCACGGCAACCTTTCTACCGAGCATCGCGGGCAAGTTCGCCTTTGAGGTCTCGTGTGCGATCACCACGGGCGACAAGCGCCAAGGTCAAGAGCAAGAGCAGTTCTCAGCGTACGGTCGCTGGGGCGACAGCGCACAGGAAGACCTGACGCGCAAGATGTGTGTGATCACGGCCGAGGCGTCGTTCCCGACGGTCGTGATCCAGGACATCCGCGTACCGCGGCTCTCGAGCCAGCTCGCGTGGCGGCAGTTCCAGTGCCGCGAGCTCAACGAGTATCTCTCGTCGCCACTGTCAAAGGAGGAGGAGCTCGCGAATAGCAACGCCAAGGGTGGTGCTCAGTCGGAGCACCAGGAGAGCAGTAGTGATGCTACTGCTGGCGGCCTCAGACACTTTGCGATCCCGTTCTCACCCGCGGCGCTCGACTCCGAGACGCAGCAGGTGTTCCTTAAGCTCAAGAACCCGGGCTCGCTCGTCGTGCAGTTCCGCCTGCGATACCCGAAGGAAGGCAACGTCGAAATCGAGCACTGGGCCGAGACCGGCGCGCCGTCGAGCGAAGAGGTGCGTTTGAACACAATTATCGACAGCAAAGTGTTTGGAATCTCGCCACGCAAGGCCACCTTGCTGCCACACCAGAGCATCCTGCTGGCCATCTCGTACGCGTACACGTCGGGCACGTACGGCGGCATGCACGACCTTCCGATCTTCCTGGAGGTCGACAAGGGCAAGCGCATGGTACTGGAGCTCCAGGGCCGCACACTTGACCGCCACGAGCCCAAGCTCTTTGTGCCCCAACGAATCTTCCACTTGTCGCCGGTCATGCTGGGCGAGTTCCGGCGCCTGGCTCTGCCTGAAGACGACAGTGACGAGAACGAGGACCGACGTCGCGTCTCCCAGGCACGCCGGCCGCCGGTACAGCAAATCGAGGTCTTCAACCGCGGTGAGAGCGCGTTCCGCCTCGAGGTCGGCAGCAACGCGTTCTCCAAGGTGAACACCGACAACCACGGCTTCCCCGTGCTCCACTGCGCCACGACGTCCGAGATCGTGCCGGCGCGCAGCTCGGTCTTCGTCGAGATCGAGTTCAACCCGATCGAGGCCAAGCGCATCGAGGCGATACTGATCCTCAAGGCTCACGGACTCATGGGCAAGGGGTACAAGGAGGCTGTGATGCTCACGGTCATCGCCACAGGCTATCATCCACGTCAGCAATCTCTCGCCCAGGTGCGCGACGCCATGAGCATGAGCGCCGCCGAGCCGCCGCGTAGACAGCTGCTCGCTGTACCGGACCAGCCAGCGTGCTTCGTGTCCGACTTTGTCGACTTCAGCCACGTGCCAATGTACTCGCAAGTGAACCAGCTCGTGATCCTGCAGAACGAAGTGAAGGACAGCAGCTCGTCGGCGTCCAAGATACTAACATTTGAGTGGGACGCGACCCACCCACTGGTGGCGAACGGCGTGCTGCAGTTCGCACCAAAGAGCGGCGAACTGGCCCCTGGGGAGAAGGCGATGACCCGCGTGAGTCTCCAGGCGCTGGGTGACACGCTGGTCGTGAACCATGACGTCGCGTGCTTCATCACGTACCGAGCCATCCAATCTAGCACTGGTGGCTCATCGTCCCCAACCAAGGCTTTAGGCTCGCGAGGTCCGGAGAGTAGTAACCCGGCTGAGCTCAGCAAGCCTCGTGCCTCAGTGATTAGTCGCTCGACTGCAACGCAAGAAGCAGCAGGTGACAAGGCTGCAAAGACGACAGTAGTCAAGGCGACTGGCGGCACTCAGCAGTCGACGGCGCCTCTGCCAGGCACGAGCACCGCAACGTCGCTGCTGCTGCTGCAGAAGCCTGGCTCCAAAGACTCGTGCAAGAAAAACATTGGGGGTGCAACTGAGAGCAAGCTCCAACAGAGCAGCAACAACAGCAAGAACAGCCGACGCAACGATGATTCTACTGGTGAAACTTCAGGTCCACGAGCGATCCCGCTCTTCGTGCGAGTCTACGCGCACATCCTGCCACAGAGCGTCTTCGAGAAGAGCTATTCGCGTGAGCAGGTCAAGCGAATGCCTGTCCCGCTGCTCACGACGCAGTCCGCTCGGCACGTGTCCGTTGCACCAACCCCAGCATCACGTGGTGAAGCTTCGAAGAGCTCGTCGTCCACTACAGCAGCAACAACATCTCGATTCGGACGCAACCCGCCAACTCCACACACTCCGTTGACAACTCCCAGCGCACGAGGACGAGTGACAATTTCATCATCTGGCCATCCGAATACCATCAGCGGCTCCAGTTCTGCAGCATCCCTGACAGAATCCCGCACTGGCGCTGAGAAAACGCTCTGTCGAGACGTTCTTTATGGTGTCATGGAGGCGCTGGTGGTCGACGCGATGAACTCATTGGTCGTCCAGGAGGCCCTGGAGCTCCAGACGCAGCCACTACCGCCACCGAAGAGGGCGATTGTGCACGCTCGAGGCCCGACAAACAGTGGAGCCAAGAGTCAGAACCAACCGTACCCGCGTGCACGCCGGAGCGACGATTGTCAAGCGATCCTCGCGAGCATCATGGACAACACGGTGCTCAACATCCTCCAGGAGCTCTTCCACGGCGACCTGGAGCAGGAATTGCTATGCGTGCCGAGGAAAGTGGTCTTCCCGACGTCACCAAAGTCCAAGCAGCTCTTGAAGATTTGAAGATTTGACTGAATGGGTGGACGGAAATCGCTGACACACCTCTCTGTATGCATACCACGAAGTTTCTATTATCCCAGTCATGCATGTCAATCAATCATACCTCCTTTCTCTACTCTATGAAGAGCGCTCCTGTTGTGCTTGTGCTGCTGCCTTGGCCGCTTCAGTCTCTTTCAGCTCCTTCTCATGGTGGTAGCCCTTGGCGAAGGTCTCGGCCACGATGAGCGGGAACACGAGCGTGGCCTCGGCATAGAGCTTGACGGGCTTGGAGCCCAGGCGCATCTTGCCCCAGGAGATGGCCTCGTCGGGGCGCGCGCCGGCGTCGCTGCCGTCAAACTCCTGGCCCGTGTTGACGAACACGCCAAAGTCCGCGCCGTTGCGCATGAGGTTCGCATTGAGGATGTGGTGCTTGACGACGCCGCCGCCGAGGATGACGACGCCGGTCTTGGGCGCGCGGATCGCCTGGTCGTTCATGCGGCGGATGTCGCTCGCGATGTCCAGGATGAGCCCTTCACGGCGGTACGAGTGAAAGTACATCATGTCGCCGATCGAGCCGTCCGTGAGCGCCGGACAGAAAACCGGGATGTCGTTCTTGTACGCCCAGTAGTACACCGAGTCCTCGTTGTTGATCTCCTTGCCCATGCGGTGGATCATCGTCGAAGGCGACCAGATCGTGCCCTGCGCCTTCTGCTCGTCCAGCATGGCGTCCAAGATCGGATTCATCCAGTCCTCGAACTTGCAGTAGTTGTCGTTCGGTACGAGCAGGTTGCCGATGCGGTTGATGCCGCGGCGACGCAGGTCCTCGCCCTTGAGGCTGAAATCGCCGATGTACGTCTGCGCGAGGCACTTGATGAAGTCCTCCTCGATGCCGCCAGCCGTCGACACGATCACGTCCACAAGCTTGTGTTGCGCGAGGAAGCGCAGTGTCTCCCGCAGTCCGCTCGAGATGAGGTTGGACGTGTAGCCCAGAAAGATCTTGCACTTGACGGACGCGCGGTACGCCGGATCCTTCTTCTCATCGTCGTATTCATCCTCAGCGATCGGGTCGTCGCTCAGTCGCCACGCGCGCTGCAATACGCACACATACAAATATTAGTTGAATAATCGTGAATGAGTGAACGCTGGAGACACACAGGAGAAATGTCGTTGGAGGAGGAGTGATTCGGAACGTACCATGCGCTTGATCTCTTCGATGGCTTCGCCCAGGTTCGTGCCCTGGTACCCCATGTGCAGGTACGACTTCATGATTTCGTCGTAGTTGACGCCCTGGTTGAAGTCGTAGCTACACAATAGCAACAACAGACACGCACGCAAACAAACTCATGGTGAGACCGTGTCCATCATTAGCTTGCAAGCTTGTTGCTGCTCTCATCCATTGCGAAGAGCTACGCAACGCAGAAGCGCACAACGCACCCCTTGACTGGTCGACACTTGCCCTCGAGGTCCTCGGAGCGCACGAGCACGGCCTCCTGCGCCATGGCGGGCGCCGACGTGGCCGCTGCGTCCGTGCTGTTGCCGTTCATCTCGTGCTTCTTGCTACTCGTCCACGCCGTTTCAATGTGATTGACAGGCGCAGTACGACTTGATTGGCGACGCACTCGCGCAACCTTCGCGTCACCTCGTCCTACATCATACAATGTAACTCAGGCGTTCTTTATGCACCTGTTTATTTTGTAAAAACCTTTACGTTTTGTTTATTGATTTACATTCAAATATGCTATATGCAAATACAAATCCTGTCTAATCATTATTGAGAAGCTACGCCTGCCATGGCTTCGATCTTTTTTTCAAACTCGTGGATTTCCTGTTTCTTCCGCTGACGGAAATGGCGCACGAGGCGCACGGGAGCGACCTCTTCCGCATCCGCCGCATATTCTCGCTCGCGCCCGCCGATCCGCAGGATGACGGTAATGAGCAGCAGTCGCAGCTCAAGATCGAAGCCATGGCAGTGCACACGCTCGAGAAGAAGCAGCTGCTCGCCATGTCCGTCGCGGAGGACAGCGGACAGCCAAGCATCGCACCGTTCGCCGCTAAAGCCACAGCAGCGCCTGCTCCAGCAGCATCCAGCGCTCCGGCCATCGCATTAGGTCGCTTGCCGTCCATCGAGCCCCGCAAGAGTCGTGTCCCTCCCGTGCATGTCGGCAGTGGCAGCAGCGAGGCGGAGAAGAAGAAGCAGATGGCGGCGCTGCTGAGTGCGGCCAACTACCTGCTCGTGCGCACGATCGAGGAGGACCAGCGCGCGCGATTCTGGAAGTTCCCCGTGCGCACGAACAGCAAGCAGCAGAGCGCGGGAAAGAGCGAGAAGCTCGTGGCGCTCGAGTTCAGCCCCGAGGGTGACTGGCTCGCGGGCCTCTCGAGTCGGAAGAACCGCCTGCACCTCATCCCCGTGCTCAAGCTCATCGCGCGGCAGCGCAAGCAGCTGCTGGATGCGACATACGCGCCGCCGCACAACCGCGAGCTCATGAGCGTGCACCAGAGCGTTATGAACACGCAGATGGCAAGCTACTTGCGCGCGACGAACGAGGCCGGCGGGCTCAATGGCGCACGGTACCACTCGCAGGTCGCGGGCGACGACGAGCAGATGAGCACGCTCGAGTTCGCCGTGGGCATCGGCACAGTCACGTGCCTGCGCTGGTGGCGCTCGATGAACTCGAAGAATTACTGCCTTGTGGGCGGCACGGAGAACCTCATCTCGATCGTGAACGTTGAGGAGAACGCCGAGGAGTGCCGGTGCGAGCTGCAGAACGCCGGGACGATCGTCTCGATCGACTTGTTCCGCGAGAACTTCCGCAAGGAGAAGCGCACGACAATGCTTGTCAAGACGCTTGGTGACGACAAAGTGACGCGCTACTACCGTGTCGTGCTCGAGAAGAAGTTCCAGGTGCAGCAGAAAGTGCCGCCGAAAAGCAAGCAGCAGCAGCAGAAGGACAAGCAGACGTCGCTCAAGACCCTGCTCACGCCTTCAATCTCCAAGGACGACAGCGATGCGTCGACTGAGCAGTCGGCTACCGCCCCCGACTCTACGACGGTGGCGTCGTCGTTCGTGTCGTCCAGCGGCACGCAGAGCTTCACGACCGTCCCCAGTTTTGTAACTCAAGGCTCTTTCTCGAGAGCCAATGCGCTGCCGCAGTACGTGGTCAAGACGTTCCCGCAGCACTTTCTCGAAGACATGGACTTCCGCCCTCAGCGCATCAAGAAGAACTCGCCGCAGATCTGTCTCTACGCGATCAACGGCATGCTCACGTCCGAGTCGTCGCTCGCGCTCTACGACCCGAACTCGCGGCGCGCCAGTCTGTACTCGAACTTCCAGTGGTCGCTGCGCAACGAGTACGTTATCCCGAGTCTCGCGCCAACAACAGCAGCTGATCCGACTGAAGAGACAAAAGACGGCGACGACCAGGAGGAGGCGGTCGTGGACGTCGAGGTGTCGTACTGCACAACGGATCTGTTACTGCTGCAGGGCCGCACCGAGACGACCAAGCAGAACGTGTCGACGTGGATCTCGCTGCCGTCGCACAACGGCCTGGACGACGAGCAGGTCGCGAACGCGCACATCGTGCACTATCTGTCGCTGCACGGGAACGAGAAGATCGAGCGCGTGGTGCAGAGCACGTCGAGGAGCTCGCCAGCTGGTGGACAGGTCAACAATGGAGTGGCTGGTGGTGGTGGTGCCACTATTTCCATGAACGACGATCAGCAAGCAGGCGAAGCGCAGGTGATCTACATCCTGCAGACGCAGCACCACGTGTACGAGTGTCGTCCACAGTGGTCCCGTCTGGCACTCTTCAAAACGCTCTGTGCGCAGTCGATCGCGCTCCGCAACGCGCTCTCCATTGGCTACGCGCTGGGCATCGACATGGCGTCGCTCTGCCAGGTCGTCGCCGAGACGCTGTGTGAGAACATCCACAAGGCCAAGAGTAGCGCGTCGACACACGTAGTAGACGACCGCACAGTGCAGTGGGTGCGCGATCTGTTTGAAGTCTCGCGCGCGATGCCGTCGAGTGCGATCGAGCAGCTCACATCCATCGGCGGCGCCCGCTACGCGATCGACTACGCCCAGCAGATCCTGACAGCAGAGACCTCGTCGTCATCTTCACCTTCCTCCGTGTTTATCGACGGCTATGAAAAGAAGAAAGTCGCGCTGCAGCTGCTGGATCTCGTGCTGCGCGAACAGCTCCGCGCAAACGTGTCGTCGCCGCTCGACAGTGACGAACAATCGCTGCGTCCACGCGATGTGGACGTCCAGGAACGGCTGGAGGACAAGGAGAAGTGGATGCTCAACTTTCTCGAGACCAGTGGCGACTACGACACGGAGGGCATCGTGGACCTCTGTCTCTCGCACCTGCAGGTGGACAAGGCCGTGCTGGTCGGCCGAAGTCGCAACGAAGTGCACCTTGTGCTCCAGAAAATCATTCAGGCGGGGCTCACGTCGTTTGTCAGTGCGAAGGCGCTCCGGTCGCTCATGGCGGCGGGTTTCGCGTCTGAGCTCACGAACATCGCGAATCGATTGGTGCTGCGCGCGTTCCCGCTGGACATGCAAGTGGAGGTGCTGCTGGCGCATCCGCCGGCGATCCTGCAGCACCGTGATTGGCTGCTGCGGAACTTGCCAGCGATCTCAACAGAGCTCTGCAAACGAATCGCGCAGAGCATCGACCCTCGAGTCTCTGGTGCTACGTCTCCGAGTATCCAAACAGCAACAGGCGAACAGACCGAGGCAGCAGCAAAGCTCGTGGACGTGGCAGCGTCGGAAGCGATGCTCACGTCGCCAGAAGAGCGCGTCGAACTCTTCCTGACTATCCTGCTGCGTTTCAACAGAGATGTGGGCACTGAAGACGATGTTGAGGGCGATAATCAGTACTCGCAAGCGACGCTCGAGACACTCATGAAGGAACTCGCGCGCCAATACCGCCCTCCCGTCATGGTCGCGCGGTGCGTCGACTACGGCAACTGGACTGCGGCGGCAAGTCTCTACGAAGCGCACGACGAGCTCGTGGAAGCCGTGGAGGCGCGCCTGCACTCGCACAAGGTGCTGCGTCCGATCTCTGCGCCGCTCTCACCATCGTTGTCAACCATGTCATCGTCCCCCACGTCCTTCACGTCCTCGTCCCCGGCACTCACGTTCTCAGCTCTTCGTCGCAGAAGGCAGTCGTCTGACGCGTCTATCGACAGCAACACGGGCTCGATGAGCGCACTCTCGGAGGAGTCTGAGTTCCAGGACGCGATGCGCGAAGAGCTCTTCCAGCTGCTCGACTCGCTCGTGGTGCAGCGCCATCGCCGCCGCAGTGAACGAACGATCACGGAGGAGACCAAGGCTGCGATCCTCGCACGTTTGCTGGTTAAGTGGTTCGAATACGGACTCCCGAAGACCGAGCTCGAGGTGTTCTTGATCGACCCGAAAGTGTACCCGTTCGTGGCCTCGCTGCTCGCCAAGATCTTCTTCTCCGAGGTCGTCGACGGGATCCTGGGCGGCAGTGGAATCGGCACGATCGCCAAGGCAGCTGGCGCTACTACTCAAGCAGGTGGCTTTGACGACCGCGACAGGGAGTGGGTGCGCAAGTGCCACCACCTGCCGTTCTCCGGCCAGTTCCTCTTCCATGTTTGCGCGTCCTTCTTGGACAGCAGCAGTCTAGGTGAGGGTGAAGATGGCGTGACAACGAACCTCCATTCAACTGGCTCAGCAACCTCGTCCTTAACATTTTCAAGCCAACGCCGCACGGCGACGCTGAAGCTACTGGACCTGGTCAAGGAGAACGTGGTGAAGAATGACGTGGCGATCGCGGCCGTGCGCATCGAGCCGCACTCGGCGCAGGCTCTGGGCAAGAGCGACCCGTTAGAGACCCATGTGAAGGTCTTCTCGTGCGGCCACGTGTTCCCCAAGCGCGTGTTCGACGAGGAAGTCCTGCCCGAGTTCGACAAGCGCCTGAACTCGCTGCCGCTGCCACTGTTTACGACCAAGCAGGTGCTCGCGCGCGAGTTTCGGGGCGTGAGTGGTGGTGTCGGTGGGGTCGTCGAAGCGCCGTGTCCGATCTGCGCGTTCAACAAGATCAGCAGCATGGTGCGCCATCAGTTTCAGCAGCAGCAACAGATGGCTCACAATAAGAATGGCACCAGTCGAGTGAAGAGTGCGGTTGTGGCGTCAGGCGTTGGCTCTCGAGCCAAGGTTCCAAGAGGAAAGCCAGCAGCAGCGCAGCCTGAGCTCTACTTCCTGCACGCGACGACGCAGAGCCGGCCGCAGCAGCAAACGTCCGCCTCGTATCTGCAGCAAGGTCAGCAGCAGCAGAACACGTGGAGCCACGAAATCTGGGAGTGGCGCGCAAGTCCGTAAAGTAATCCAATGTCCAACGTTCAAGCCATGCTAGCAGACAAAGACGTCAATTGCAATCTGCATAGCACACCCAAGGTAGCAAGCCAAATAAGAATAAACGCGAGGAAAAACACGTGGTTTGCTTTTGACTCGCCTTCAATGAGACATGGTCCTCTATGTATAAATTAGAAAAATGTGGAGGTGGCATCGCCAACCTCCGCAACAAAATATGAGCGCCCGCAACTTATCTCTTCGGCTTCTTGCCGCGCTTCGACTTGATCTTCTCGTTGCGCTTGTCCTTCTTCATGCGCGTGTCCACGAGCTTGACCTTGCCGCTCGGCTTCTTGCCGGCCGACTGCGCCGTGCTCGACTTGCCGCCGCGCTGCGAGACCACATACACCTTGTTCTGCTTCTTCATCTTGGCGCCCTTCATGGCCTTGTCGATCGCCTTCAGCTTCTCGCGCGTCGACATGTCCGGCAGGTTCGCAATGTCCGTCGCCTTCTTCTTCGCGGCCTTGAGCTTCTTGAGCGACTGTCGGTTCTTGCGACCGCGAGCTTCGGCCACCTTCTTCACCGGCTTAGTCGCCATCTCCATGAACCGCTCGCGCATCTGGTCCATAATCGCCTTCGGAATCGGGATCTGCGGACGGTAGTGCTTCTCCTCGTCGTCGCAGAACCAGTCGGGCAGCTCCGACGAGTCGTTCCACGCGTATCGGTTGTAGCTCGCGTCCACCACCTCCTTGGCCTTGGACCGCTGCACCATCAGGTGAGCCAGTCCCAGCGTCTGCGCGCGGTCCTCGGCGTCGTAGTCCTCGTGCTCCGAGTCGTACACGCGCTCGTCCAGGATCGGCAGCTCGTTGTCCTCGGGAACCTTGACCACCTCGAAAGCGTTGTTCTCCTTGGCGCCGCCCACCGTCACATCGTTCTTGAGCGCCGCGCCCATGCCTGAGCGAATCAGAGCCTTGGTCGCAGCAGACACCTTGTCGTCGTCGTCGCTGTCCAAGTTCACGTTCTCGTCATCCGAGTCGTGCATCTGAGACAGCGGCTGGATGTCGAACTCTGAGCCGAATTCCTTCTCGTACTGGTCGTCCTCCTTCTTCGCCTTCTTGGTCGCACGGCGCTCCTGACGTTCCTTCGCAGCTTTGCGCTTCTCCCGACGGATCTCCTTGTCCGTCTTTGGCATCACGGGCAGAGCAGAAGACAAAGTCTCCTTGTCATCCACGCCTTCGAAGAGCTTGTTGCCGCTAAACCAGCGGTTCACCGACGCGCTCGCCTTCTCCGGCATCTTGAGCGACACATTCAGCTTATCAGCCTCGTCGTCAGAGTCCGATTCGTCCGAGCTCTGTAAAGTGGGAATACAACGATAGAGAGTTAATACGACAGCTCGTCAAACAGCAGTTCCGATACAAACAAGCACGCAAAGCAGGTATTTCGGAGGCAAATAGGACCGCACGCGCACTCCGCGAGAGAGACACGTGCGCGCGGTCAGACATGAGAGCCATCCTTTCGCTGTCCCCCATGTTAGACAACTGGACAAGAGTACAGAAGAACCCAGAACAGATAACACGAATGGGGGAGTTCACATGCACACACGCAATATGCACACACACGGTCACATACCTCTTCCACGTTGATCAGCTTGTGGTACGCCTTCGTGTCGCCGTCAAACATCTCCGAGTCCTGCACGAGAGCCTCGCCGGCCAGCGCGCGCTTGGCAATCTTGGTGCGCTTCACGGCCTTGCGCGTCTTCACGTCGTCGCCGCGGCGCGTCAAAAAGTCGTCGTACAGCTTGTCCATTTGTGACTCAAGCAGCTCCTCGTACTCCTCGTCACTGTCCGCCAGCTCGTCCTTCTCTTCCTCCGACTCGGCCTCTTCTTCGCTCGACGACGCGTCCGCGTTCTCCAGATCATCCACCTTGGACTTGGACAGCTTCAGCTCCGAGAGACTGAAGACCGACTCAGCCTCCGTCACGTCGATGCCCTCGGCGTCCATGCCCAGAGCCGACCGAATGCGCAGCTTCTGTTTTTTCTCGCGTTCCTATAATGATGAAAAAAAGAGGACACTTGGTCAGAGATCTGGAGGGTCTTCTTCATCGACATTCTCACTCACACTCACAGGCACTCTTCATACAGATAGTCAGTCAGAGCATGTCTGAGCACAAGAACGATTGAAAGCTTTATGGTTCGGAAAGCCCTAATAGCTGAAGGCTGCAAGGTTCCTCTAGGCAGCTTCAATAGCCGGTCTGTTCAAGGACCAATCCTCACCAAATGGAATTGGAGGGGGCTTTGGATTGCCGCCAGGCATATACAGTCACACACATGCATACAGACATAAAATCACACACTCTGGAGAATGTTCGACCCAAATCGACCGCCATTCGCACTTCGACAGGCAAAGGTAGGATAGGGGATTGAGAATTCAATATGGGCGCGTAACGGGAGTCGGGAGGGTTAATTCCGCAACATGTCAAACTCGAGTTTGTGACAAGGACTACTGGGATACGCCCATACAAGCATACCACACACACACACAACATACACACCACTTGATACAACATGCACTGGATACAGCCACATACCTTCTTCTTCTCGCGCTTCTTCTTCGCCAGCACGTTTGCGCGCAGCTGCGCCAGCTCCTCGCGGACCAGCGCATCCTTCTCTTTCTCCGTCAGCTCACGCTCAGGCTCCTTCGTGACCACTGGGGCCGCGTCGGTAGCCGCTTCCTCTGGGGCGTCTTGCTTCAGGAGCTCCTCCTTGTACTTGATCATCTTGAGGCGCCACTTGAGCAGCGTCTTGAAGTCACCCTTGCCGAGGACCTATGGAATCAAACAATACAAGAGATGGTGAGTCAACGAGTTCAATGCCTGAGTGGGCTTGTGAGACTCGATGGGAAACTCGAAGGAGCTGGAGGTCGGTCGATGGATGAGATCAGACAGCACCGTAGTGCGAGTTGTCATCTCGCGCCCCGACTGGCTTCCAGTGGGTTTTCCAGAAATTAATCTGGCGCTGGAACAACAGTGGTGCTAAGACGTGGTAGCTTACTCCTCACTTCGCATCCACGACGACCTCGTCCGTCCCCTTGTGTCTCCCAATGAGTCTCACGTCTCAGTATCAAATTGAATGATAGGCGTACCTTGAGATCCTTCAGCGAGGTCGTGACGTCGTCGCTGGTCGCTGGGTGTTCGCGGTACACGTCATCCTCCGGTCGGAAGTGGATCGCGGTCGCGTCGGTCAGCAGGCGAATTGGATCAGCTGCGTCGATGAACTGGGAAACCGACGTCTCGTTCGTCAGCGTCATGCCGAGGGCTTCATCGTAACCTATGAGCAGAAAGAGCGGAGGCAAACAGTGTGAGCATTCATTGTTCACAATGCAATCACACAAGTACATACACATGCATATATGCAGAGAGGGACTGTCATAGATCTCACTCCATCAGACAGCAAAGAGCTCGCCCTGGGCCGAAACCCAGACCGGAAGCATATGCTGCCAGCTAGAGTGCTTGATGTTGCTTTTGGCTACAAGTAGCGCTAGCGACCAACGGATGCAGAGTGGTTCGCTAGAGACTCTAGAGAATGCAGCCAACATACAAATGCATACAAACACACATTCAAATGCAAAGGCACACGAAAACTCACCTTCACGATGGCGCTTGCGGTCACCGAACTTGGGGTGGAAGATCGTGATGCTCTTCTCCTGCGAGTCGACTTGGTCGAAGACGTACTTCGGATCGAAGAGCTTTGAGTCGATCGAGTGCGGCGCCAGATAGTCCTCGCACACCACGAAGATCTCGGCCGACTCGTTACGCGACGACAGCGGCTTCGTCGCGCTCACCTTCTTGAAGAGCTGCTTGAAGACCCAGAGCAGCGCGTTGTAGTCCTGAGAGCGGAAGACCTTACTCACAAAAGTACCGCCGCGGCCCATGACGTCCACGGCGAGCTTGAGCGCCACCAGTGCTAGCTCGTTCTGCACGTACGCGTCCTTCGTGTACTCGGCGCCGACGTTCGGCGCACCGTCGCACAGCACGACGTCCGCCTGCCAGCTCTGCATCTCCTGCTTAATGATCTGGCGACACTTGACGGTCGTGATATCGCACTGGAACGTCTTCACGCCGCGGATCGGGCGGATTGGCAACAGGTCGATACCGATGATGATGCTGCTCGCGGGCATGTACTTGGCCGCAACCTGGCACCACCCACCGGGGGCGGCACACAGGTCGATGCACACCTTGGCGGTCGAGAGGAAGTCATACTTCTTGTTGAGCTGGATGAGCTTGAACGCCGAGCGCGCGCGGTAGCCCTGCTGGCGCGCGAGGTTGTAGTACTTGTCCTTGTCGTGCTTCTTGCGCTTCACCATGACGAGGGCGGGTGATCTTGCTTACCCTCCACAGAGGCGAATTAGCAAATGCTGCGGTCTCTCGCGTGTGCGTTCTTGTAGATGGCGTCTCGTCGTTACGGCTGGCGATTTGACTGGTCCTGGCTCGGAAAGAGCAAAGGGCGCGACTGTTTGGTGATATGACTGGTCCTGGCGCCCTCCGTCGTAAGCGCTCAATTCATTTTTCAATTCATTCGTACAATTCATTTTCAGGAATGAATTGAACTACATGTTTATGCATCGTATGCTTTTTGATAGGTTTTAGCTTGCACGCTTTGCTTTTCATTAAATACATTTCCAGAACGTTCACAATTGCTTTTGTGCATTTTTGTGCAATTTGTTTGGCCTCATTATGATAAATAACGCTTCTCTGGCTTTGCTTTATTTTCATGGTTTGTAAATTTATCTAACGCACAGGTTATAGAGTGTGAGAGGCTACGAAGTAAAACCTACGCATCAGAAGAAATTATCAGATCAGATACAGAGCCTCAAAGTCTGATTATTGCGTCACTGAAAAGTATCTTTAGCGTGAAAGCGTGATGAAACGGAAGGCCATGTGACTGCGCATGCGTTTGCCATCCGCATGTGCTACAGCCATAGACGTGAAGACGGCACAATCAAACGCTTCGATTCAAGTTGCTTGTCTTGACAGTGTATCGTGCTATCACGATGTCGGTCAGAGGACTTGTTCACACGCTCGACGCCGAGTCGCGGTCGGAGCACGTCGCATTCGGCGTGGCGCCTGCTCTGCTCGAGTGTTTCATCATGACACTTGGCAAGTGACGCCAATCGTTTCATAGGTTTCTGAGTCTGTGCGCCGTCGCGGCACTGGGTCTTGTGGACAGTCGCGAGCGACCGCTGTCTGCTTGAACTCTCCCTTCTTGTTGGCCAGACACATGGCACTCACGCCGCCTCGCTACAGACTCCATTGCAAAGTCAAGCTGGGGTCGTCTCCGATAGGAAATGCTATTCGTTGCCCAGCGCTCACAGCAGCAGCAACAACAATTCGAGCGATGCAAGTTTCGCATTCAAGTATGTCCAGCTGAAGGAGCTAGCGTGTGAGCAAGAGAGATTGCTTAGTCGCATTGGCGTAAATGAGGATTGCGTACAGAACGCGAGGCAATGCGTCTTGTGGCAGAACAACGCTTTAGAAATGGCTGAAAACGCATTATCATGCAGCTTCATCGGCAGCTACGAGCCTACCGTATTTACTTCTCAAAGTACTCGGCGACCTTGGCGATCGGCACGACGTTCTTGTCCGCGTGGTCTTCCTGTGCAAAGGCGATGGCGCGGTCGACCTCGGACGTGCTGAAGAGCAGCGGCTCGTGCAGCATGGCGTGCTTAAGGTACTTGGCGCTCACGAGGCCGTTCCCCTCCTCGTGCGCCTCGGAGAGCGTCTTGATCATGTTGGACTGCAGCTGCTCGCGGCGCAGACTCGACGGGTCGGCGCTGTTGAACGAGTGCAATTTGTAGATCGAGTTGTACTTCTTGATGTACGCCTTAAAGTCCACGTCAAGCTCCTTGAGCTCGCCATCCTGGAGGTTGTAGACGAGCCCGTGGATGCGCGGGAAGCCGTACTTGGCCTGGTGGCGCTGCACGAGGCCGATCTTGAAGATGTTGATGCACTGCTCGATCGTGTTGAGCTCGATCATGCGGTTCAGTCGGTCCTCCGAGTCGTCGATCTCCTGCAGCTCGTCGTGGTGGATGCGACAGACTGTGAGATTTACACAGAGAGACGTGAGATCATTGAGATGGCTCCGATTCATTTAGCGTACAATCATAGACAGCTTACCGTCGCGGATGTTGCGCAGCCAGTTGTCGAGCAGTCCGAGCGACTGGTTCGCCATGGCAGCGCGCACGCCGCCGCAGCCGTAGTGGCCGCACACAATGATGTCCTTGACCTTGAGGTGCTCGACGGCGTACTGCACAACGGACAAACTGCTCACGTCGTTACTCACGACCATGTTGGCCACGTTGCGGTGCACAAACATCTCGCCGGGCGCGAGGCCCGTGATCTCCTCAGCAGGCACGCGCGAGTCCGAGCAGCCGATCCACAAATACTGCGGATGCTGCCCCTTGGACGTCTTGTCAAAGTAGTCCGGGTCCAGCAGCTTCTTGCCCTCGCGCCACTTCTTGTTGTTCTCAAAGAGCCGCTCGAGCGACTTGGATTCGCCAAAGAGTGACCGCGTCTGCTGCTGTTGTTGCTGGAGACCACTGGTGGTGGCGAGCAGCGCGCCAGTGGAGCGCTGCGCCGCCATGCGGTGCGTCGTCGCGAGCGCTTGTCGGAGCATCGTGGCTTATTGGGAGAAGCGTGTGGGGGGGCTGGTGCGCAGATTTCGAAATGACTGCGTTCACGCAGTAGGCGGTGGGCAATAAGGGGGGATGTGTGAGAGCGCATCCATCGGCCGCCTTGGAGGCTCGTTTAACATTGACCATGGGCCACAAGAAATCCAGATGTGTGATAAAAAGGGCGGGTGGGCGTCGCATAGAAACGCAACCTTGTTGAAGCGACCGAGCAGCTCACGTCCGACCGACGTGGACAACACGAACCTCATGAAGCGCAATCAAATCTCGTGGGCTATTTATAGATGGCGCGAGCAGGCGGCGGTTGCATGCATGTGCGGTGTTGAAGAAGGGCTCGTAACGACTGATAGGTGGTGCGTTGAGCAAATGGGCGTGAGGCTGGGGGAGGAGAAGATCAGCAGCGAATAGCGAACATCAGCATCTCGAAGGACGTTAGCAGCACGCGCCATGGCGGAGAAGAACAACAGCAGCAACAGCGACGTGGTGCGGCCCGCTGAACTGCTCAGTGTGCACGTGCATCCAGTCAGCGAGAATGGCTCTGGCTGTGGCGGTGGTGGCGGCGGCGGCGTTGCGCCAGTGGTAACGCCACTCCCGGTGACCTCTCCGTCGTCGTCGCCCTCGGCGTGCAGCAGCCCGTTATGGAGCTCGCCCGAGAGCCCCAAGTTCCGGAGTAAGTCGTGCACGACGCCGCCGCGCCACTACCACGAGACGTGCCATGCGCTCGACGCGTCGTCGATCCAGCACCTGTTCGACAACAACAAGAAGTGGCGTGAGAAGAAACAGCGCAACGACGCGCAGTACTTCGAGCGCCTCGCCGAGAAGCAGACGCCGCGGTACTTGTGGATCGGCTGCTCGGACTCGCGCGTGCCTGCCGAAGAGATCACAGGCCTGCGCCCCGGTGAGATGTTCGTGCACCGCAACGTGGCCAATATGGTCGTAAGCAATGACGTGAGCAGTTTGTCCGTTGTGCAGTACGCTGTCGAGAAGCTCCGCGTGCGCGATATCATCATCTGCGGTCACTACGGGTGTGGTGGCGTGCGCGCCGCCATGGAAAACAAGCAGCTGGGCTTACTGGACAACTGGCTGCGCAACATCCGCGACGGTGCGTTCGAGTGCGATGACCCGACCATGTTGCGCTGGTACTAACCTTTTTATTGTTTGCTTGTGTTGTCAGTGTGCCGCATGCACCAGACGGAGCTGCTGAACCTGCCGAGCGACAAGCAGCGCTTCCACCGCATCGTGGAGCTCAACATCATCGAGCAGTGCCTCAACGTGTTCAAGATCAACATGGTACAGCGCAACCAGCAGAAGTACGGCTTCCCGCGCATCCATGGCGTGGTCTACGACATCCACTCGGGCGTGCTCAAGCAGCTCGACATCGACTACCAGGGCTACCTCAAGCAGTACAGCGGCATCTACCGCCTGCACGCATTCTCCACGGACGACTTCCCGCCCACGGCCCAGCAGATGCGCCGCAATATGATCCACAGCCTCGCTGAAGGCCACGAGGAGGACGAGACGTCGGGCACCGTGAGCGTGCGGTACATTGCGCGCGTGATGAAGAACGAGTCTGACCTCTTCTCACCGCAGGAGGTGGACGCGAGCATCGAGTTTGCGCGGTTACAAGAGGCAGCGGCGAGTGAAAGCGGTGGCGATAGTGCGCATTTTGTCAAGATAGAGAGCCTCGTGCGCTACTTTGCGCCGCACACGGACGCAAAGAGCTCCGAGCAGCGGTAGACCGCCCGTCGGTGCTAGAAGTTGGCATCGCATTACAGTACCAGTACCAACAAATCCAACCAACCAACTTGTATCTAACCACGTAGATCAACAGCATTAGCTGTTGATAGTGTACTCGCGAGTGTGAATCGTCCTGCATGATGCGATCAATTCATCAGCACTCATCTAAACTCCTGCATTGTCTTCGTCCATTGTGCTAGCTCGTGCTTGGCTCCTCTTGCTGTGGAAGCGTGCAGACTGCCATGTACGCTTGCAACCAGTCGTTGCCCGCCTGCACGCCGTCTTTGCTGCCTTTCTTCTCCGGGTGGAACTGCAAGTAGACTTCCGTCATCTTGCTGATCACAGCGTCGCACAATTCTTCCACCGCCTTGCTCGCCTGCACGCTCTGACTCACGACGCGCAGCTCGGCGATGAACTTGTTGACGCCGCCATATCCTATTCGCCGGTCGCCCTTCCCGCCGCTTTTCCTCAGCAGCTGCCACCACGTCTCGTCGTCTTGGATCTTGCGAAGCATGGCTTCGAGCACCATTGTCGCCAAGAGCACCTGGTCTTCACTGTCATCATCTGCCCCATCGTACTCACTCTCTCCTTTGTCTTCTGCTCGTTGCGCCGCGTCGTCCTGAAGGCACCGCTTTCGGTACTTTCGCAGCGCCTTCTCGAGCTGATCGTTCGATGCGCCATCGAGCTCTTTCAGTAGCGTCTCGACAAAGATCGTCTTCATAGCGCTGCTCTTTAAACCACTGCCGCCGCCATTGCTGCTGCTCGTGATAGCATTCGCCTTCGCTTGTCCAACGTCAGGAAGCGGTTCCTCCGACAGATCGAGCTCTTGCCAGCGAATCGACATCTTCAAAATGGACTGTGCACAGTGCTTCACGCCAACTTCGACGACTTGCTTCCAAAATCTCGCATTCTGTTCATCCACAACCGCGCAATGTTCAAACTTTTGTATGCGAAAGTACCGCGCAACCAATCTCATACTCTACATACCTCGACGTCGACGTCTCGATTCTGCAGCGCGGCTTTCGGCAAATACTCTTGCAGGATGTGGGTCGACCGTGCAGCGCAGTCGTCGTGGATGTACGCTACGTTCGTGAGAATCGCGACGACTTGCTTGAAGCGCAAGGAGCTCGACATCTTTGGGTTCTCCAGGTACTTTTGCACCTCGACCGTGTACTGAATCAGGAGCTCATCGGCTTCTAACACCACTGCTTCGTGAACTTCTGACAAGCTGCACAAAGTTACAGGCAGGTAAGCAAGTGTTAACTATACCTGGAGTCTCGATCTCCATTGACGCAAGTATCCACCAGACAACACAAACAAAACGTACTAGGAAGTGGCGCACGACGGGTTCAACACGCGCTGCACGTCGCGCAGGAACTGTTGCACCATGCTGTAGAACGAGCGCGCGCTCTGCGTCAAGCTGATCTCGCGGTCGCGCTTGCTCTCCGTGTCGCGGATCGTTCGCTTCATCGCTTCCCAGCGCTCGCGCTTGATCTCCTCCTTCATCGTCCCTTTGATCGAGCTCCCGTAGCTGCCGAGAAAAGGCACGAGCCCTTTCACGAGGTGTGGCGCCAGGCAATGCGCTGTGGGCAGCCCTGCGAGCTCGAGCTGACGCGATCCGTAGAACACGTACCGGAGCGCGCTCGAGACGTACTTTGTGACGTTCTTGAACTCAGGTACGTCGATCGCGACGCAGTTGGACGAGGAGGACGACGAGGAGGACCCAGAAGAAGTAGACGAGCGAGCGCGGAGATCATTAGGAAAGATATGGCAGATGATCTCGTTCGCGAACCGCTCGAGCTGGGCTGAGATCCAGACTGTCAGCGAGATGAAATGCGCGCTCTTCTGACCACGGAAGCTATAGGGCACATAGCCAAATTCACATGCTTAGACGCAAAGCTCACTCGCACGAGAGTATGACCAGCTGGCACAGACACACCGCACTCGTACCTTTCCTCGTAGTCTTCGTAGCAGACGAGCAGCGACGTGAAGAACGTGCGCGAGAGGTTGATCACGTAGTTGAGCGCGTTGCCGTACGACGGGACGTGGCGCAGCTGCAGCGCGATGCGCACCGAGTAGTTCTGCAGACACATTTCCGTCGCGAGCTGCGCTTCGCCCAGTTGGATCAAGAACTTGAGGTGATCCTCTTTCTTGTGCATGCGCTCGGACGTCTGCATGGACGAATTGAACTCTTCCACGAGTCGCCCGACGAACTGCTGCTGCAGTTGGTCAATCTATAGGCAAGATAGTGCAAATACGTGATAGCATTGGCTGTGATGAGCAACCCGTGATGCCTTTGGAATGATACAAGAAGCAGAAACTCACTTGTTGTTGCTGCTGGTCCGATGCGCTGTTGCTGCTGTCTCCACTCTTGCTCTTGTTTTTCTTTTGCTTGTGCTCGAGAAGCAGGCGAGAGAACGCTTCGTAGTCGCGCTCGTACAAAAAGACCTCGAGGTCGTGGATGAACTGGTCGAGTGCCGTGCTCTTTGCGCGCTCGGCTGCTCTCTTCTCGGCCACCTCGTAGCCCGGAGTCTCTTTTTTCACTAGCCACAAGTAAAATCATTAAGAATGTGACGAGTTGCAACAAGTGCAAAGACGCGAGTACTCCCAGCAAACAACACTACTAAACGTACCTGCAGAGATGTCCAGGGAGACGCTCTTGAGACACTGGATCGAGCGCTTGCAGTCGAGCACGAGCGTCTTGAGCTGCGAGACGCTGTTCTCCATGCGCTTGATCTCCGTCGTGGCCTGGATGAACGACGTGTAGTTGGCACTGATCTCCTCCTTAAGCTCCTCGATCGTTTGCTCCTGCCATAGCATAGCGTACGCTGTTCAATGAATGCAACCCA
Source organism: Globisporangium alternatum (assembly GCA_023334315.1). Classification (NCBI taxonomy): domain Eukaryota; phylum Oomycota; class Peronosporomycetes; order Pythiales; family Pythiaceae; genus Globisporangium; species Globisporangium alternatum. The sequence goes on along the minus strand of JAASGT010000192.1, from coordinate 15,400 downwards.
CGTTCAAAGAAATCTGCGATTGCCCTCGTACCTTTTGCACCACGAGCTTCTTGCAGTGGACGTCGATCTTCTCGCTCGAGTGCTTCTTGAGAAAGTCCTCGGCGTACTTGCGCGCGTTAAAATTTGAATTGCCCATGAGGTCCGAGATCGATTGCGCGCGCATCGCGAGGTGGTTGCGCGGCTGCTTCTGCGTCGCGGCCTCGTAGAACTTGAACCTCCCCGGGTCGTTCTCGTCAAACACGTGCGACTTGAGCGGCACGATGAGCTTGCTGTCGATCAGGTCCTGACCGATCTGCAGCACCTTAACGTGCGCAATGTCGGGCACCTGCTTCTTGATGAACTCGATCACGTCTTTCGCAGTGAACGACTTGCTGATCTGGATCTGCCATGAAAACGCCTTCTTCATCTGCTCACAGAGCCTTGTGAGATCGATGCCGTTCGGTCCCAGCAGCGTCATCGCGCTACCACTGTCGTGCGACGATGAGCTCTCTTTCTCGCTGTCCATAAAAGCACTCGGTCCCGCACTGAACGGCAACCCATTCCTGTTATTCCCACCATTCTCACTGTTGGCGTCGTTCTTGAGCGCGGCAACGGACTCGAGCGCCTGGATCCACGCGTCGCGGTCGTCGACGTCGAGCGCGCGGTACTCCTTGCGCTTCTTGTAGAGCACAAGGAAGAAGCTCTTCTGCGCCGGATCCTGCTCGTTGCGCTGCACCTTGAGGATCTCGCTCGTGGCGAGCGAGTTGCGGGCGTCCGAGGACTCGACCGAGTCGAAGTAGAGCCAGCGCGCGGGCGTGAGCACAAACTGCTTCTTCGTCCAGCCGCCCGTGCGCTTCTTCTTCTCCAGCACGCCCTCGTGCAGCGCCGTGCGCAGCGCCTCCGCTGCGCTCACCATGTTGACTTTCTGGTGTCTGGCGAGGGGAAAGAAATGGCCAATGCTAATGCAACGACAATGCACACGACGCTTCAAGATCAGGTGCATTGTACATTGCATTGTACTGATGCTTGCATTGCATTGCTGGTATAGGATACCGGTATCACCCACAAACACCACAAATTGGCGAGGTTTGTATGGATATTTGTATGCGTTAAAAGATCAGTTCTGGACAGGGCTCTTCTGGCTCACTTGAAGTCAAAGCCCGCAAATGCGTCAAAGCTGCTGCTGGGTGCCGCTGTCGGCGCGACTGCTGTCATGGGAGACGGCAACGACTTTGCGCCAAAGTCACCGAACGAGTCGAAGGTGCTGCTGCTCGTTGAGTTCGCAGGCGACGACGTTGGAAAGTCAAACGCCACGGCTGATGCTGGGGTCGAAGCATTTGACCCTGGGTTTGCACCAAAGTCACCGAATGAACCGAAGCCAGCGGCTGGGAGAGCATTGAAGCTGCTCGGTGCTGGTGCGGAAGAAGACGATGAAGCGGATGCGTTCAGTGACATGTTCGTCATCGAAGAGCTCAACGAGTTCTGGAGCTCAGCCTCGAGTCCCGAGAGGTCTCGCTGCAGCTTCTCGACTGTTTGCTTCTCGCTGTCGATCAGATCCTGCAGGCTTTTCTCAACCACTCGCTTTGTCTGCAGCTCTGCCGAGTTATCGCTTGCAGACGAGGACGAGGAAGACGACGACGCTGCCGTGTTGTTTGCGGCGCGCACGCTCTCGCGCTTCATTGCGAGCGCCACGAGATCATGGCGCAGCTGGTCGAGCTCGCGTAATTTCTCGGCGAGCGTCTCGATTGATTTCTGTTTCTTCTCGATGCTCGCCAAGGCCTTCGCAACGTCGTCATTCTGCTGCTCCAACTGGCGCACTGCCTGCACTTCTTCCTCGTCGCTCAGAAATGGCTTTGTAGGTGGAGCAGCCATCATGTGAGCTTGTGGCGCGCCGCCGTAGCCGCCCATCATCATGCCATTGTGAGCAGCGCTACCAGGATGGTGGTTCATGCCAACGCCTCCCATCCCACCAGGCGTCTCATAGGTCGGTACGGAAGGTGCCGTCGTCATGTGCACTCCAGAAGAGAAGCTTCCCATGGACGAGTTTGTTCGCTCGAAGCCCCCGCTGACATTCATGGTAGTGTCAGCGGTCGGAGTTGCTGGAACAGACGCACCGTAGAAGCTTCCTCTCGCAGAGCCCGGTGGAGTGGGTTGCTGCTGGGCATTCCCACTCGCTCCGTGGAAAGAGCCTTGACGGTCGGACATCGGAGTCGTCGGCTGCGGCTGCGCTGCAGTGAACGATCCGAGTCTTGGCGCTTGCGCGTCAGCTGCCGGGGTTAGACCCGCAAACGGGTCGTCAGAATCCGCACTCGAGTCTTGTGCTGGCGACGACGATGGCGCTCCTCCTCCGACAGCAGCTGCGCCTGCAAAATCGCTTTGCATCTTTGGCATGCTACCACTGCTGTTACCTGTGGCAGAAGTGAACGATCCGCGCGCGACGCCGAAAGCCGAGTCGATGAGCTCTTGAGGAAGCTGCGCTGGCACAGGAAGCCCTCGCTTGCTGGCGCACACGATCAGGTGCATTGCTACGTAAAATTCCTTCACGTCGAGCTTGCTGTCCTGGTCGCGGTCGGCGAGAGCCCAAATATCTCGCAGTGCCTGCACACGTTGCATATGAAATTCAGGAACAGTAAGCAGAACACGTCAGATCCATGAATGATAGACATCACCACAGTCACAATGCGGTGCATACGTACATTTCGATCGAGCCCCGACATCTGGAATAGGTTCACAGCCTCGCCTCCGAGCAAAAACCCGTCGTTGTCCGCGTCGTACTGCGCAAAGATCGCGTCGTACCGCGTCTTCTCCTCATCTGTGACAGCGTACCCACCCCCTCCCACTTGCGCGCCATTCGCAGCACCGCCAGCTCCCATAGGGATTGGTGGTATCTGCTGTTGCTGAAGCTGTGGCGGTGGGGGCACGCCTTCCAGTGCCGGGAGCGGGTACGGCGTCGATGCGAGCTCATAGAACCGCTGCACGCTGATCGGCTCGCCGCGCTGCGCCATGCTGATGAGTCGCATTGCGACGTAGAACTCATTGCGCGACAGCTCGCCCTTCTGCTGTGAGTCTGCAATGTTCCAGATCTAAAATGGCGTCATGCGCAACAATAGAAGGGTGAGCACACACACACATTGGCGCTCGCAGTCCAGTATGCTACCACCAGCCAGTACAAACGACATACCTCACGCAGGATCTGCTTGTCTGCATTCGATCTGGAGAAGAACATCACCGCGAGCCGCCCGCCGATCGCATTGCGCTGCTCTTCGTCTGCGACCGAGAAGAGCACGTCGTAGTACTGGTGCTCCTGTGGCGATGGCGGCATCCACGCGTAAATGGGCGGGAGGCCGCTCAGACTTGCGCCGTTCATCATCATCGCACCGCCACCACCGCCGCCAGTCATAGAGATGCTTGCCGTTCTGCCCACTGACGCGAACTGCCCCGCTTGGCCGTAGCCCGAGTTCGTGCGCGCCGCCGCGAACATCTGCTGCTGCTGGGTAGACGGGTGGTTGTACGTCGCGAACTGCTGCTGGTTCATCTCTCCTAGACGCTTGTCGTTCGCTTTAAGGATGAAGGGGGACGGGAGCCTTCTCTCTCTTTCCACACACACGCGCACGCACACGTGGTCGATGATGCCGATCGCCGATCGCTCTCTGAAAAGCTCGCAAATGCCGCCCGCTCGAAACTGCTCGAGAGATACCAATTTTACACGATTTTCCACTAAGTTGTGTATTTTTTTTGTAATTTTTTTGAAAGTTGGTCTGGATTGATACACAACATTGGTCATATAGCTAACATTGTTATTCAAGTCATCAGTGTGAAGCCATGCCCAAGTATGATGATCTGCCAGTTAGTTCCACGAGTCGCAAGACAGGAAACACGTGACTTGGGAACTGGAACTCCCACGAACGCCCAACTTGTATTCGATCCAACTTGAGCGCAAGATCACAACTGGGCAAATACAACACACATGTATTTCCTAATCAACGCTGTCCGAACTGCAATCTGACGATGGATCGAGACGTGAATGCCGCGCGCAACATCTTTCTCAAGAACGAACACTTAGTCACTTGGGCTCTTCGAGTCCAGGTGTCGGAGATGCCTACTCCGAGGGTGTCAGGTGCTTTAAGTTTACTTAGCGCACATGACCCGCAATAAAAAACAGAAGATCGCTTACTTGTCGTGTTGATACTTTGGTATCTCATGGTAAATTGGCGATCTTCTGAGACACTCTGTCTTCATTTCAAGTTTCCTAGCATGCTGGTGTCGTCGTTCTCATGTTTTCTGTGATAGAAAAGAAGCAAAGCTGGGAAAACACTCATCCGCTCACTTGCGCGCCTTCTTCGTAGTTGCCGCAGGCTTGCCCTTGGCTGGCGGGCCTCTCTTCACGACCGGTGCGTGGAATAGTGGTGGGAGCGTTTCTGAAGCACAACAAAGAGAAGTCAGTGCGACGTCATCATTGTAGTATGAATAAACCTTCAAGTGTGTTCGTACCGTCCGTGAACTCGATCGCGAACACCTGGTTTGGACCAGTGAAGACTTTCTTGATCTTTGGTAGGTCAGGGATCTTGGTCGGCGTGTCCAGTGGACCAACTTGCTTCTCGCCCAAGCCCAGCTGACCGTACTGACCGCGTCCCCACGAGAACACCTCGCCGCTTCCCGTCAGCGCAACCGAGTACTCGTCGCCGCATGCGATCTGCGTCAGCGCTCCTGATCCAAACTGAGGGATGTGGACGGGCAACTCAATCGCCTTGGATTCAGTGGTTGGCACTTTCACGCCGAGTTGTCCGTACGTGTTGTCGCCCATGCCAAAGAGGCGGCCGTCCTGGAGAAGCACGAGCGTGTGCTGACCACCACATGCGACTTGTACGACCGTTTCGTTCTTGAGCGCCTACAGAAACACGAATCTCGTCAGTAAACCACACTTTCTTGTTCTGTCAGTAAATCGCTGCTGTGTCAAACCTGGACGAAGCGTGGACGAGGCACACGAAACTGGGAACGGAAGAACTTGGACTGACCGGCCTGTGGAGCTGGCTTTGGATGACCAAGTTGACCTGTTTGCACAACGTGGTGATGATGTTCAGTTCACACGCTCATCAGGTTTATCACGGCGAGCTAAGCAAGAATTGCGTGACGTACCCATCTCTCCATAGCCCCACGTCCACAGACTCTTTGTGCTGCAGCAAACAGATGCCAATCACAGGTGAGTTAGCTCCTGATATCCAAAGATCGATACACATTGGCTAAGTCTTACTTGGTAGCGACAGCAGCGGCATGGGATTTGCCTGCGACCAGGATGAGAAGGTCGCGACCCAGAAGGAACTCCTGTGGGTCATCAATCTCTGCGTTCGCCGACTGTGTGTACAAAGGAACAGCGTCACATAGTAAACTGGTAAGCGTCCCGCTTTCACCAGCAAAATGTTTACTCTACAACACAAACACGTACACTGGTGCGACTCGGACCGTCCTTGTTCAAGAGCTGCGGAACCCACTGGTTCTTGCCCGTGCCGTCGCCGAGCTGCCCTTGCGCGTTGGAGCCCATGCTCATGAAGACACCGGGCTTCTGCGTGTTGAACTGGCTGTCGTCGTCCGATTCCTTGGACGTGAACAGCGTGAAGTCGAAGCCACAGGCAGCGTGCTCGATCGGGAGCTCCATCTCACGCAGCGCGGATATCTTCTTTGGGACTTTCTTCACCTTGTTCTCCTGGTGGCCCAGCTGGCCGAATTCGCCGTTACCCCACGTGTAGACGTGGCCTTGAGTAGTGATGGCTGCCACGAAGTCGCGACCAGCGACTAATTGGTTGAATCTGCCGCACGCGAAAGAGAGTTCATGATGAGAAACACTTGATCTGGGCTATGCTGACAGACAAAGAGAGCGAGTTTTCACAACGGAGCAGTACTGACCTTCCTTCACCTTTTGAGCGCTTGTCTTCCGTCATGGCCTCAATCTGCACAAGGTTCGCTAAACACATGAGCTTTTCCATGTGCTAGCAACACTAATGAACCGAATGAAAACTGACACACACCTTGCGGAACTTGGTCAGCTTCTCGTGCACCATATCTTGGTGGCCCAACTGGCCCACACCGCCAGTTCCCGCCGAGTACAGGTTCGCGTCATTCGCGAGGATGATCGTCGCAGTCTCGCAGCACGCAATCTTCAGCACGCCAATCCCGTCCAGGTCGTGCACCTTCGTCGGGGTCCACACGGCTTTCACGTCGGCCTTGTCAGAGAGAGCGAGCTGAAAAACCAGCGAACAGTAAAGATCCACGGGTGAGCGCGTGTGGACCGATCTCGCTACGCGCATGAGCAGCATCACAGGAGCAACTTCAACTTCGTACCTGTCCATCTTCGTTGTCCCCCCATGCGAAGACCGACGACACCGGCGTTACTCCGTCCGCTGTATAAAAGCCAATAACATCATAGTGAGTACCAGTAAATCGCATTAACTAGAAGAAGCCAACACTATACAGCGCAGCTATCATTAAAACATCAAGCACAAAGACGCGTGACGTACCTAGAGTGGGCAGGTGGCCAGCGCAGAACTTGCAGAACCAGTCTCCTTCCGGCACCGCGGGCTTGCGGTTGAACGAGTTCTTGGGCTTGAGGTTGCAGCAGACGCAACCGAGGTGGCATATGGTGTGGAAGGGCTTGTCACACCCATCGCAGAGCACGAGGAACTCCTCGTCGTCTTCCTTGCCGCACACGCGGCACGCGTCCTCCGAGAACTGCTGCTGCTTTGGTGGCATGTTGTCCCTCGCTGTCGGTTGAATGAGTTGGCGGACCTGTGGTGAAGTTACACATGTGGGCCGACGATCCACCTTGTGTTCCAGATAGTGGTGTGGAGCAGCTAAAAATAGCATTTTTAACCATCACTCCTGAATACCTGCAATAATTAGTACAACGCCAAAGAGCTACAAAACACTTTTGGATTTGTGTGCTAATGAAATCATTTAAATATATAGCCTGTCTATACCGATATGAATGTTCACCCACGCGGTTTCGCTTTACAAAGGGTTTGCTTGAACGTGGAAGTTGCCCACAGCTTGGATACAAATGGGGGAAATTACACAGAAGAACAGGCGCTGAATAACTCACACAGCAGATCGCGACGAGAGCGACTGAGTGAGACCAGGAGTCTTCTCTCTGTCCACGCACGCCCAAACGCACCCACGCACGCAGACAAAGTACACACGCGTCTATTTGTCGCTTCTCTCACTTCTGCAAGCCCCTGATACTCGCTGAAGCAAGCGCGCCGCCGCCGCCTGTCCGTCCACCATGTCGAGAGATTAGTACGTCTGCCTATCTCTCTCCCTTGTACTCCCTGAAGCGTCGCGTGGCTCTTCATGCGCAGCAGGGGTAGTTATCCTGCTGGCATTACACGGTGGAATGCCTGTACTGATTGAGTGTTTGTGTGCATGCACTGGACGCGACTGAAGCGACCATTTGTTCAAGCTGGTGCTCATTGGAGACTCGGGCGTCGGAAAGTCCTGCTTGCTCCTGCGCTTTGCGGTACGAGTGCTCGTCTCTTGAGGAAGAGCTACGAGTTTTGTATGAATGTCAATTGTTGGTTGCTGATTCTGATTGTGGCATGGGTGGGCTGCTGTTGGTATTTGCAGGATGATGCGTTCACAGAGAGCTACATCACCACGATTGGCGTCGACTTCGTGAGTTGAAGCGAATGACGGCGATCGCGTTGGAAGCCGAATATGATACTGAGCTCGCTTTACTGGTTGTAGAGATTCCGCACAGTGAAAATCGACAAGAAGACGATCAAGCTGCAGATTGTACGGAGAGCTCATTCGGTTGCATACTTTTGGTCTCTCGTGGTCTAACTGTTCGCTCGTGTGTTCATGCGTGCGATGCTTCTTCAGTGGGACACTGCTGGCCAAGAGCGCTTCCGAACGATCACAAGCGCGTACTACCGCGGCGCTGACGGAATCATCATGGTCTACGACGTCACCAGCCAGGCACGGTACTTTCTCTCTTTTGTCACGAGGCGCAGCAATGCGTTGGCTCACCGATGCTGTTTCTTCGTGCTGAGCAGGAGTCATTTGACCACGTGAACGACTGGCTGAATGAAGTGAACCGGTACGCAAGCGAAGGCACATGTAAGCTGCTGGTCGGGAACAAGAGCGACATCAGCGAGAATAGAGCGGTGTCCTACGAGGCTGCCAAGGCGTTCGCCGACAGCCTGGCGATCCCGTTCCTCGAGACCAGTGCGAAGAACGCGCAGAACGTCGAAGAGGCCTTTCTCACGATGGCGTCGGAGCTCATCACGATCCGCGAGATGGTCGGCGACACGAGCCGCCCGAAGGGCGCGACGGTGCGTGTTGCTATTTGCTTGTGCTGTATTGCAGTCGATGCAAAGTGGGCGGCGATGTTTCTGACCAACGCTATTTTGTCCCAACAGCTATCAGAAGACACCCACAAGGGCAACAACAATAACTGCAGCTGTAACTAAGCTGCCGCCGTCCAGCTTACTGCGAGATCCCGCACCAAGAGCATCCATCAGATTTGTGCTATGCGATAGGATGTCGACAGTCAGCAGTAGCAGCAATCGGAAAGTCGCCCCGTGTCAAGCAGCCCGCGATACATTTTTTTCTTCAACACGCGTCTGTTGGTTCTTCTTGCTTAGATGCCATTGATGCTGTCACAACGTACACCCGCTCCCACTCATTTCCAACACACACTAGCAAGCAAACTGAGCTTGTAGCTGCTGTACTTCCCAATACAAACAAAACATACCACACACAGGAGGAGGGCGGCCGTGCTCGCATTTTCAGGAGTTGGTGGTTGACAAAAGGATCAGTTGCTCCAATTTCGCTGTTTTATCTGGGTTTTAATGCTGGGTTTTACTGCTGGGTTTTCTGCTGATTGTTCACTTTTCGATTTCCAGTCGAGAGCGAACAAGCATGCAGTCCGGAGCAGGAGGAGGTGATGTGGAGCGTGCGCTGAGTAGCATCCGCGCGCGCGCAGACCACCTGCGCCACACGGTCGCGCGTCTGGAGCACAACCTGGCGTGGAACCCTGCGAGCACGTGGTGCGTGGCGGCTGCGCTCTTCTTTTCCTGCCTGTATTTACGGACACTCGATTGTTCCCTGTTCTTTCGCTGCTGAGCTGCTCATTCACTGCGTTGCTTTTGCCATCGTATATGTGCGTGTAACATGAAGGCCGGAGCTGCTGAGCCAGTACATGGTGATCGCCAAGCAACTGGAGAACATGAACGACGAGATCCCGGACCTGCTGCAGCACTTTGCGTGCGTGCCGCGCATGGCGACGCCGAACCCGGCAGACATCCCGCTGCTGCTGCGCACGCGCGAGGACCCAGAGATGGAGGAGGACGACCGGCAGCTGATGGCCGACAAGCCTCGCGAAAAGAACACGGAGGCGCTGCAGAAGATGATGAACTCGCACAACGAGGTGGTTGAGAGCCTCGAGGAGACATTCCGCGAGATGTCTGAGGGGCTCATGAAGACTATCCGCGTGAACAAGTACGTGGTCAAGACCAAGCCGCAGAGCACGCAGGGGCACCAGTTTAAGTTTATTGAATCCGGATCGTACGAGTAAGAATGCAAGCGTCTATCTGAATGACATGGCAGGAATATCTACGAAGACGAGTGCATACTACAATCACAAGCGAGTAGCCACGGCATTACATTTCTATCTATTTCAGTCGTCATGTTGAATTTGGTGGTGACCGCAGCGACGCCAGTACGCTCTCAGCATCCACATACGAGCCAAGGAAGGTTTTCGTGAAGCGCCAGCGATTCCAGCTCGGTACGAACGGATAACCGAGGCAGTGCAGATGCAGATGCTTCACGGACGCGAACGGCGGGCGATGGAAACCCAATCTGCAACAAAATAACAGCAGATAGACCAGTCAGCGGCGAGATGGCGTCACCAGAAGCTGCTTTAGATGTAGATATACGTGTACGTGAGCTTACTGGAACTGCGTTGGGTCCGTGACCCCTTCTTGCGCCAGGAGCTGCTTCCCTGTCGCGATCATGTGGCTCACTACGAGACAGCAATGCCCACATGCATGCCACAAAGAAGCATAAACTAAGCTGCTGCATTGTAGGCATAATGACATCGCAAATAACAGAACGCAAGACGTACATAGCTCTTCGTGCTCTAATGTCAGGTCGCGTACGGACGGGATGTGCTCGTGCGGAATCACGAGCAGGTGCGTCGCAGCTCGCGGGTTGCGGTCGAGCATCCCGAATACGCGCGCGTCCTGCGCAAGAGGCGCAAGAAGAACAGCACAGTAAGTGATGTGAGGACGCGCAACAGCAGCAGCTACTGGACGATAGCGACGTCTTCGATTTCGTACTTTGTAGATGATGCGGTTCTGCATCTCCACGAGCGTCTTCACGCAGCAGAACGCGCATGCCGCTCGTGCTTCTGCGTGTGGTGCCATCGTCGCTTCGTCAATGGTATCATAGGAAACACGTAGTGTATTTCACTGAGTAATAGAGCCTGAGTCTCTATTCAATCAAGCCAACAAAAACAATAAAATCGGACTTTACTGGAGAGCCCAATTTTGTATCGGAAAGTGAATGCAAAAATCAATAAGTACCAGTATTACCGGTACCGTACATGTATTCTGTACAGGGCTATATTTGGTGAAATACATTACTTTGCCAAATACTACTTTGTTGGTATTTGATCCACTTGCACATTTTCGGTCACGATGCCGAGCGAGAGCAAGAAGCAGCGCGCCGCGCCGGGCTCCATGTACTTCCCGCCGACTGCGGTGGTGTCCGCCACGCCGCCGGCCGCGTCTGGAGCCACGGCGCTCTCGCCCACAAGCGCCACAACCACCAACACGACCTCGAGCCCCCGCGGCAGCACGCCCGGCTCGCCCTACAACTCGTTCCAGAATGCGTCCACGACGAGCAAGGCACTGACGCCCAACAAGCAGCTGGGCGAGTTGCTGCGCTCGATCGAGCCGCGCTATTGCTTCCACCCAGCGGTGGAGGAACTGCTGCTCGAGATGGCGACCGAGTTCGTGCAGGACGTCGTGAGCTTCTCCGGCAAGCTCGCAAAGCACCGCCGCTCGACCGTGCTCGAGCCCAAGGATCTCCAGTTCTGCCTCGCCAAGAACTACGGCATTTCGCTCGCGGGCGTGCTGAACAGCGGCTCGGGTGCCGCTGCGGGCACCGCCGCGTCGCCGATCGATGCCTCGAGCGCGCCAGTGCTCAATCCACTCGGTCAGGACCTGCTCATCCGTGCGCGCCCGACCAAGAGCTCGCTCCACATGCACCGCATCGCCCTCAAGCGAAAGGCGCTCATGCGGACCAAGACCAAGCTGCTCAAGAGCGGCGGCGCGAGTGGTGGCAGTAGCGGACGCGGCTTGAAGGCGTCGGATGGTGCGCGAAAGGTGATCCGCAAGGGCAGCTCTGCGATGGACTCCAAGTAAGCAGGCGATGGTGACTGTGAGGCGCAAGCAACGCGTGGAGGTCATTAAAGACACCAATTCATATTTATCCATACCCATAAACAAAAGCCGAGAAGGGCGAGAGAGAGAAAGAGATCAGCTGACGCTGCACGCAAGCACGCCCATAGTAAAAGTGTGATCTAGCAACAGAACATACACTGCGATGCAAATACATACACGAAACTCCTCACAACGCCCACAACAACTCTCTGCTTAAACCAACTCTGTCAGTCCATCGACCACGTCGGCTTCATCAAACTCGAGACGCGGTGCCTTCGCGTGTGGACCACTCAAGCTGCTCTCTGCTCCGCTGGCGCTGCTCGAGGTGACCTCGCTCTCCTCCGCGTCTCCACTGACTGCGCTTCGCACTCGCTTCTTGTACTTTGTGCCCTTGAGCGACACGGCCGGGAGCATCGTGGCGTCCTTGTGCAGGTCCTCGGCTGCCGGGATCTCGATGCGCAGGTTGCGGTTCACTTCGGCGTACGTCGTGGCCTTGTAGATCGGGTCGAAGCCCTCCATGAGCGCGCTCTCGCTCGCAAAGTGCAGCGACACTGCAATAAAATGGCAGCACGGGAGCCCGAGCTGGTACATCTGGCCGCACGTGCACGTGCGCAGTGACAGATCCACGCGGTGCGTCACCTTGGGCCGCGCGCCCGTGCGCCACGTGAACGCGACCTGCTCGTCGCAGAGCCGCACCGTGAACGCCGCGGACTCCTGGAACTCCTGCCGGTATAGATCGTCGGCGCCCGGCGTTAGCAGCGGGTTCTCAGTGAGCATCTTGTTCGCCAGCTGGCTCTTCTTGAAGACAAAATCCATGAGGAACGCCAGGAACGTGTAGATAAGGTCGAACGGCGCCTCGTCGCTGAACTGCACGTCCGAGCCCAGGATCGCTTCCTCGGCGTTCGTGTTCGACCACTTGTAAAGGCGAATGGACCGATTGAGGTAGTACGCCCAGTTCTTTGGGTGCACGGCGCGCAGGAACACGGCGGCGGGCGTATTCAGGCTCTCCAGTTGGTTCAGCACCTTGACGAAGCCCTCCTCCGTCGGCTGGCTCTGCATATCCCACACGAGCTCCTCCAGCGCGCCGAGCGACGGGATATTCTTGTCGCGATTGATCTCGTCGATCAGGCTGCGCACGCAAAACATGATCTTGGCGTTGCGCGCCTCGTGGGCAAGCGCTCGCAGCAGCCCGTTCTGGTTGTGGCTGCAGTACACAGGACAGCCGTCGAAGCGCACGCCGCCCGTCTTGCAGAGCGACAGGAACCACTTCATGTGCTCCATCTCGCCGTTAGGCATGAGCGCGAACGCTAGCACCTGGCTCTTCAAGTTGCCGTCGCGACCAGTGAGCAGCGCCAGACTGCCGTTGTAGCTCACGTTGTCGTAGGTGATCAGCTTGATACCAAACACCTGCTGCATGCACAGGAGCGCGAGCGACGTCGTGTTGGGCATCAGGAACGCGCGCACAAAGTGGCCCTGCTCGTCTTTCTCGAACGACACCGTCGAGCCCGGGTTCTTCTTCGCAAACGAGTCCATCAAGCTCGGAATGAACTTGTAGCTCTCCGTGAGGTCGTCGGTCGAGTTGGCCACGACGAGCCGCTGCGCGCGGTACGCCATGCCACGGGGGATGTGGATGCCCGTCTCCGAGTTGGCCAAGAACGTATCGGTCAGCAATTTCCCACTCGACTTGGAGTGCGTGACAACCGCTTGGCGGAAGAACCGCATCTCAGCGAGCTGTCGGGCCGTGGGCTTGGGTGCGCCCGTGCACTTCTTCGAGTGCTTGAGGTTCATGGACGAGATCTTCCAGTTCTTAGACTTCCAGCCGCGCACGAGCTGCACGAACCAGAGACAATTCGTGTCCGAGCAGACGTACTTCTTGTTGCTGCCGCCGTTGTTCTTCTTGCAGAGCTTCGAGCGCTTGCGCTGCACCACGAGCGTAAAGTCGCTGATCGCCTTCGTCGCCTCCTTGCCCGTGCTCCAGCGCATCTCGTGCGTGAGCTGGTACTTGGAGACGTCGTCCACCAGGAGCGAGCCCAACGGATTGTTCTGCCCGAGCATCTGGTTGTCGGAAGCAGCAAAACCAGACGCTTCTGCTGCTCCTGTGGCGACGCTGTTCGCCGCAGCCGCGTTCTTCGTCACCTGCGACGCGGCTGCTTCTTTCTTGCGCGCGTTAAAGTTGCACGTCTCGAGACACTCCTTCGAGTGCAGGAGGTGAATCGACAGGACGGCGTACTGGTCGCTGCCCGCTGGGTTCTCTTCGAACACGATCATCCATTCGCAGTTCGAGTTGCGGTAGTTCTGGCAGACAGCACGACGCACCGTGATGGTCCGTCCCTGGAAGGTCATCTCCGTCGGCTTCTCTGCGACAACGCGTCGCCCCAACTGATGCGCGAGAGCTCGAATCGACGCGATCGCCTCTTTCCAGCTCATGTACGCCTGTCCAACGTGGAGGTGCGAGCCAGCACCGCCTCCAACCACTGCAGTAGAAGCAGAGGCGGACGCACTTGCGTTTGTCGCGGACACGAGAGCGGCTGCGTTGCTTGCATTCGCAGCCAGCAGCTCTTCCTGCATCATGCGCTGGAACGGCCCCGCGCCGAGATGGAGGATGCTGCTTGCGAAACTACCAGGCAGTGCCACCCCTGCTGCTGAAGAAGAGAGCGCCGACGCGGGCTTCATCTCGGGGCAATTGGTCTTGTGATGCGTCGTGTTCATGCTCGAGATCTTCCACTTCTTCTCGCTCTTGATGTACGACAGCCGCACGTACCACTTGCACTCGGGCGCGCCCTCGCACTCGAGCACAACCACATGCTGCGACGACGACGATGGAGAACTGTTATTAGTTGTATTATTGCCAGTTGTGTCGTCACTCGCCGTCCCGGCCCCTGAGCTGTCGAGCGCGCTGTGCTCGTCGCCAATAGACGCGCTGCGCGGGGACTTGAGGGACTTCTGCTGGATGCGCACGCGGCGCAGCTGCGTCTGCTCAGCGAAGGTCTCGACGACCGCGACGGCGTCGGCGATCGTCACGAAGCGCTCTTCCTTGCGCAGCGCGAGCGCCTGCGGCGGTAGTGGGAGCGGTGTCGACGCTGTTGGAGAGAGCATGGCGAGACGAAGAGCGCCGTTGCTTTTTTGCGAGTGCGACGGCTTTTGTCAAAACCGCTCAATTTTGCTGAATGATAAGCCTTGTTTTGAAACAATATTTTTTTAAAACCTCATACTTACAAATTAGGTTTATTGCATTTAAAGCAACAAAACCGATCAAATACCGGTACAACTAGCACACTACAAGTCACATACCGGTATATCTAAAACTATACAACTAAGCTAACGAGTGTAAGAAATGCCGCGGTCCGATTGGTGCAGGGATGATTCGAATGGGCAGTGGAAAGTGCACATCATCGATGAAGCTTACATGCTTGCTGCTGTAGAAAGTTGCTCTAGCCAGAAACCTGCTTAGCGGCAACATAGGATGCGGTTCTAGCTGAGGAATTTCATCAGACTTGCGTGAACTATACCGATGATAGCTGCGCAAAAAGTGCGCGCCAGCTATCGTCGGTATTGTTCGCGCAACTCTGATGAAATTCTTACGTATTGGAGGCGCATAATACGTAGCAAGTCGGACCATGTTTACGCGTCACGTAATATAATCGTGTAAACTACAATAAAACCCAGGTCCCATCGTAGGCGATCTTCCCTGCTTGAGTGCCATCCAGGAAAGAGACACCACGACGCCACGAGGGCGAACGTTCTCGATCGCATTCTCATATTCGCTCGCTGGAGGCAGAAGTCAGGTGCGTCCCTCGCTCGCTTTCATGTTGTCACGAGTTGTGCATGTATTGCCATGCCGACGCTGTGTTGTGTATGTGTGTGTTTGCTTGATTGATCTATCTACGAGCAGCGCTTGCCATGAACCATGAAGAAATCATGAACGCGCTCAGCGTACTCGCCAACCACGGCCACGGCCACGGCCAGCCAGTTATATCTAGCAAGCG
>JAASGT010000191.1:0-39589 GCA_023334315.1 Globisporangium alternatum | reverse complement strand
GTACGCCTTGTACTTCTTCGACACGTCGACAATCGCGCGCAGGTCCACGATCTCGCCCTCCATGGAGTAGATGCCCTCGACCATGACCATTACCTTCTTCCAGGCGCGGCCGCTGCGAGGCTGACCCTCCGCGATCTTCTGGCGCAGCACTTGCTCCAAGTGCTCTGGGTCGTTGTGGCGGAACACGCCGATCGTCGCGCCAGACGCACGCGCGCCATTCACGATCGACGTGTGGTTGAGCGCGTCACTGATGATGAGCGTGCCCTTGCCCATCAATGCCGGGATGGTCGTCGAATTGGTCGCGTAACCCATGTTGTAGACGATGGCAGCCGGCTTGCCGACGAACTCCGCAACCGTGTTCTCCAGCTCCTTGTGCACAAGCGTCGTGCCGAGCTCCATCGGTGGCACAGAGGACGCCAAGCCGAACTGCTCAACTGCACCAAAGACGGTCTTGCTGCATGTGTTCATCCAGTCGTCGGCAAAGCCCAGGTAGTTGTACGAGCCGAGGTTCAGGCAGCGCTGGAGATCCGAGCCGGACTGGATGAAGGTCTTGTTCTCGTCCAGCGAGTGGCGCTTGATGAGGTCAATGTGGGCGCCTGCGTGCAATCAGAGGCAAGTAGAAGCGAAGAGAGCGTTAGCGACGCTGAGATAGAACGACGGCATTCGTCTCCGACTCGTGCACGAAGCTCAAGAAGCCAGCATCGTCAACTGCTATGTACCTGGCGCTCCGGCGACGGGGCGGTTGAACACGTCGCGCACGCGGTAGTAGAGGCGCTGCGTGTAGAAGTTCTCCCAAGCGATGAGGAGCTTGGCGAAGCCGTGCTTCTTGCGCTCCGACTGGAAGCGCGAGCGGCCCGAGAGCTGCGCGAAGAGGTCGCGCATGTGGCCGAATGTGATCAGGATCGAGTACTGCAGCAGGCACATCACGGCCGCGAACCACGGCACGTGCTCCGCCGACATCCTGATTGTCGTCGCGTGTGTATGGACGACGAGTGGCACGAGTGGACAGGCGAACGACCGAAGGCTTCCTTCTTCTCGGCGGGCGAAAATCAAGAATGAGAGCAGTTCTCGCTTGTCCGTTGGTCCAGAGCACAACCTGCTGCACTTTTTCCAATTTGGCAAGAGGCTTGAAACGAAAGCCGACCTCGAACAGGTTTTTGTGTATTGGGCCGCCCAGTCAAATCGTTTTGGTAACCTGTTTGATTCATGTACCGTGTGTTTACGCATTTGGTGGTGGATGATGTTCATCGTCTAGCTTTAGATACGTGTTATCAAGGGTGGATTTCGTTCCCTCTATGAGACAACTCACATTTCGCATGTGGTGGGTTGATCACCTTGATCGATTTGAAAAGGGTATTATATAAAAGAAGTTGTTGTAGTAGCAAAATGAGCATAAGAGCTTTACCTCCACCGCATTATATAGAAAAATAGAGGTGGGTCGGATGGAAAGGAGATGGGCAAAAGTCGGCTTTTTCGCCTGTTGACGCACTTCTTTAGTACATTTAGCATTCATTCAAGTTAACAAATGTCTTTCGCACCATCAAAGCTACACATTTTGTAAACTTGAAACAGAGCTTTCACTCAAACAACTCGATACGTGGAACGCGGCGGCGCAATCATCTTCTTGTTGGGTACACAGCTAAACGTCGCTTCGCCGCTGGGCTCCTGACGATGATCGCTATCGCTCATTTCGCAACACGCTCGTGGGCGAGCAGCAGAGCGAGACAGACTGATCTCATTGTCCTCTTCACGATCGCCGCTGGGTTTATTACATCGCAAATACTACTCAGTGAAGGAGGCGCACAAGTGCTCGCGCAAGGCAAGTGTCCGCATTTGCTTCCGTGTGTGTTTGCATATGTGAGTGTGCTTGTTCTAGTTTTGCGTCACCGCTACTTGCTTGGACTCAGGTGAGTGCATCCGCACGACACGCTTGCGAATGAACGTACGTCACGCGTTATTACCGCAAACTCTTGCGCTGCTGAGCCAAAACAAGCGAGCACTCGTGCGTTGCCTTCGACCTCACCCGCATGCATGGCCGCTGCTGCCACTACTATGTAGGAGGTCTCACTGGAACCCGTGTGAGTTCACGGTACATTCGACCTCGAATGCACGGCTCGAATGAATGAACACAGATGCGAAAGCCTGATCTCAGCAAATACTTACGCGTCCAACCAACGCGCTTGTATGGCTATCAGAGTGGTCATGTGTTGATGCATTTCCGAGAGTACCTGCTCGTACAAATGTGTAAAGAAACGGCAACGACGCAATCGAAAAGCCATACCTGCAAGTGATGAAGCTAGTAATAATTTATCTTAACCAAGCGCGCGCTGTATACAAATCGTCGCTTGTGTACTCTGTAAAAAATACCGACAGCTTGGTTCATGCCTCTACGCACACATCCCTGCGCTGCCCTGCACGCGCAGGTCGCGCGCGTATCCGTATTCGATGTGCGGCGCCTCGGGGGCTTCAAAGTTGAAATCCATGAAATCGTCACACACGCTGCCCGCCTGACTGCTCGCGGCGTCGACGCTGCCCACTGACAGTCTCGTGAACTCGACGTCAAAGTTGCTCGCGTTCTCCTGTGTACCATAAGAGAGAGACGTTAGAAAAACTAGGCACACCTCAAATAAACTTCACAGGCTCACAGTACGTAGCACAACGCACGATGGACTGAGGCGAGCCACACGGCTGGATCGGCGGGAAGATCTCGCGAAAGGTGACCATCTGCCAGTCGACATTTCGGAAGAACGCGTGGCGCTTGACTTCGGCACTGCCGTCGCACGAGCCGAGTCGCTGCAGCGGGTCGCGGTGCAGCAGTTTACGCAGCAGGTCGCGCGCTTCCTCCGAGACATAGCTCGGGAACGCGAGCGGCTTCTTAAGAATGTGTTTCCGCATCACGTGCGGGTTCTGACTGTACCATGGGGGCAAGCCCGTGAGCATCTCGTACACCACGACGCCAAACGACCACCAGTCAACTGCTGTGCCGTACTCCTTGTTCAGGAAGACCTCAGGAGCTGCACAGAACACACAATATACACAATCAGTCGGCGATGTTGTAGATAGGTATACATGGTATACTCCGACCGTACCTAGATACTCGTAGCTGCCGCACATGGTCGTGGCGCCCATGGTCGCCTCCGTGATGCCAAACTTGCTGATGCCAAAGTCCACGAGCTTCAGGTGACCGCTCGCCGTCAGCAGCAGGTTCTCGGGCTTGAGGTCGCGGTAGATAATCCCTTGGCGGTGCAGGTGCTCGAGCGCCAGCACGATCTCTGCGGTGTAGAAGGTCGCGACCTCCTCAGTGAATCGCTCGGCCTCGTGCAGGTGAACAGAGAGTTCGCCGCCTGGACAGTAGTCCATCACGAGGTACAGGCTCGTCTTGGTCTGGAACGCCCAATGCAGGTGGACTGCACACAGAGAGAGGTTCAAGCACACGATAAGGGATTCGAAACAGACCAGGCTATCGGTATAGTCAAATCGAACGAGTCATTGATCAGGAGGAGGTGCGTACCTAACGCGTGGTGGTACGTGCCTCCGAGCACGTCGCGCTCGGACAGGATCTTCTCGGCCAGGTTGTTCTCTTTCACCGAGTGCTTGGAGATGATCTTCATGGCGTAGAGCTTTGCGTCGTGGCGGTTGCGCACGAGCACCACTTTGCCCCACGCGCCCACGCCGATCACCTTCAGGTACGCAAAGTCGGCGGGCGTCACGGGCTGCAGCGCGTCCTTGTCGCTGGGTTCGCATTCTGGCCGCTGGCTCTTGGGTTCTCGCTTATTGCTACTGGTGTTGCTGCTATCGCTACTAGCAGATGACGATTTCTGGTAACCACGCAAGGCGATCGCTTTGGCTGCGCTCGCCCTCCGCTTCACGAGCAGCAGCTGCTCGTCGCTGTCCACGATCTCGGTCGTCACGCGGCGGATCTTGCGGCCCGTGGGATCCAGCGTGCTCGGCAGCATCACGAGGTTGTCGCGCACAGGGTCGCTGCTGCTACTCTTCTTGTTGTTTCTTTGCTGCTGTACTGACGACTCGCTTTCCGTGTCAGAGTACGCGCTGCTGCTGCTGCTGCTGTCGCTCAGGTCATTCCGCGCGCATATCAGGTTGAAGTACACGTCGTCGCCGGGGTCTCTGTGGCCGAATGCCTGCGCGCGCACGTTTACGACCGTGCTCGTGTACTCGCCGCGCCGATGGTGGTAGTGGTGCTGCACGCGGTCGTTCAGCTGCGACGCGCTCCATCGCGCCGCGCGCTGTTGTTGTTGCTGTTGTTGCTGTTGCTGTTGCTGTTGCTGCTGTTGCTGCTGCAGAACGCTCAGCGGCGGCGGGGACGACGACGTCGACGCGCTCGTCTCCACTCGCAGTCGTGACTGGCTCGTGCCCATGCTATTGCTAATATACGCTGCTAGAGCGTGATGTCCGTCCGTGGTGCTGGTGATGTCTGTCCGTGGTGTTAGTGATGCCCTCACTTGTCGCTCTTCCTAACGCTTTGCTATTTAAAGAGTCTCTGAGCAGTTTTCAAAAAGTTCTGAGTTAAAATAGCATTGGTTTTCAAGAAAGTGTTCTTCCATTTGAGAATACTGCTCAAAAAGAAGGATTTGCATACAAACGCAAGTCTAAACCACGGGATTTCACAGTACCAAAACAATTGCCCTTCCCCAGGAGGTTTTCATCCAACCATGCAAAATAGACATTTAACTTTGGTTTTGTATATAAATTTGCACATTAAAAGGTAGAAGTCAGAATTGAAATCTGAGAACAACAACTTCAAACGAAAATGAGAGGGTATGCTATTTTGGAGCTTTTTGGCAATATGAGATTTAAAACTAATATAGAGGTCCTCCATACTCTTGTTACTAGCATTATTTTTTAAGACAAAACGCAAGAGACATGTGCAAAATGAATGTTGACAGAAGCAAAAATGTCTAAATTTTGACGAAAGGACACTTTGTTTCGACATGAGTTTTGAAATACCCACATTTGACATTTGACATTTGCATTGCATTGTTGCATTGTGTGTCCAACCGTGAGGAAGGCTCAATCCCAAAAACCAGAGAGCGACCAGCATGGACGTGAAGATGGAGGCGCCGATGCCTGTGGCGCTACCCGCGCTGACCGTGACCGAGTCGGAGCGCATCCACTTCGACTGCAACGTGCGACTCTGGGGTCTGCGCGTGCGCTTCCTGGCGCAGAAGCTGCTCTCGCTCGGCCGCAGCTACGAAGTGCGGTACTGCCTGCCAGGCACGCCAACAACCGCACGAGGCCTTGAGCTGCCGGACCTGGGCTTCGACCTCATGTCGCTCATGGACTCACACCTGCTGCAGGTCAAGGCTGTGATGCAGCCGCGCTTCGCACAGCAGATCGTGAACGACAGGGCGTTTGCGGGCGCAGGTGTGCCGCGCGCCGACGACATCCACGGCATCTACGTCGAGGATTACCTCGTCGGCATGGACCTGCAGAACTTTCTCGTTCAGCCCGTGCCACTGCCACAGCTGCGCAAGCAACTACAGCGCATGCCACAAGCGCAGCAAGGTGAGCAGGTGCTAGTGTTGCGCTTTGTACGCCTGGATCGGCTCGTGCAAGTGGACCAGAAGCACACGCACGGCCAAGTGCTGGAGACGCTCGCGCATATTGAAGCGCAGCACGCAGACCTGTCGAAGAGCTACAGCGCGCTGCTGGAGCGCAACCGCACGGTGGTGACGCGTGAACTCACGCGCGAGAAGAAGTTGCTGTCGTACGTGCGCATCATCGCCGTCGAGACGAAGAAGACGGTGATGGAGGACGAAAAATTTCAGTTTGCGTTCAACTTCCAGCAGTGGCTCGCCGCGATCAACGAGGCTCAGGACGCGCCAGGTGATGACAGTGATAGCGACGAAGACAAAGAACACGACGAAGCCAACTGCCACGAATGCGAAGAGCCCTCATTTGAGTACGACGAGATCGAGATCTCGGACGACAATGATGGAGATGAAGACATGGACCAGTATCAGCGACGTCACCAGCAGCAGATGACAGAGCCGCAAGAACTCGTGGATCTCACAGCAGTGGACGCAGTAGCAGAGCCCCGTCGTCTGCTGGACCTGTCGCGCTCTGCACCACGAAACCTGGGCGCCATTGCCCCTCGCGCCTATGCAAAGACGAAGACAGCCCTACAAAAGAAAGCTGCAGCATCAGTGCAAGCGGACAAGCCAGCACAACGGAAGCCGTCGGTGCCACGCAACCCGAACATGTCGTGGCTCGAGGCGTTCGCAGGCGCCGACCTCAAGTGGCTGCCGCATGCGCAATCGGTGCTCGCGAGCTTCATTAGCGGCATGATGGATAGCTTTGAGCAGGACGGAGCGACTAACCGGTCGCGCATCCCCGCGATCACCGAGTCCACTGCCGAGCAGCTCGTGCGGCTGTACATCCGCAAGCGCCATACGCAGTCGCTGGACAACGCGGCGCTGCACAAGGAGTTTGCGCGGCATGTGCGCATGCTGCGCAGCAATCTCAAGAACCCAAAGAACTCGAAACTGCGAGAAGATCTGCTCGACGGTGCGGTGACCACTGCGCGTCTTTGCGAGATGTCGATCGACGAGCTGGCACCCGAGGCTCTCAGATTGGAGCGCGAACGCCGCTACGAACTGCACGCTCAGAGCAGCATGATCAAAGCACCGACGGGCCCCACGCTCGTGAAGACCAAGCACGGCTACAAGGAGGTGAACTTTGGCGGGACCACGGGCTCGCAAGAGTCCGAATCCCAGCCAAGTGACGGAGTTAGTGAGCCATTAGCACCGCCAGCAAGATCAGCAGCGGCAGATACTGAGAGAGATGGTGAATACACAGCTGGAAACGAAGACATGGCGTCAGCACCATCCGAGTACGACGGCGCATCAATAGATGCGAGTGACCTGCCAGTGATCCAACCGCTAGAGCCTTCGGGTGCTGTCCAGTCAAGCAGTGACGAGTCAGATGGAGAGCTTCAGAGCGCAGACGACGTGACAGAGAAGTTTCAGAAAGCCATGGACATCCAGCCGCGCAGTCCCGTGGTCAAGAAGCGCGTGTCCTTTGCTGAAGATTCGCTCGTGAGCTTCTCGCAGAAGAAAGCGGAACTCGCAGCCGCCGCGTTCAAGGAAGAGATGAAGAAAGAGCGGGAGATCGAGAGCCGGCGAGCGAAGGCGCGTGCCGAGGACGTGCGCGTCGGAAGGGACTTTCTACAGACGCTCTTCGACCCAGCGCACGACATTGTCGACTCACTGCGGCAGTTTGTTGAGACGATGCGGAACGTGTCGCTCGTGACCATGAGTCGAGAGTTCGTGCTCGCGACGGGCGTTAAGGTACGACTGCTGTGAGCGAACCCTGGTTAAGCCCGGCGAATTGATGTCTGACTGTGTACTTGTGTTACCATTGTGTTGTCATTGTTTGTTTGTGTAGCTCTTCCGAGACTCGCGTCTGAATGTCGACTACGTGTTCGTTGCGCGCCTGCGTTTGGGCCACCTAGTCGCGGAGACTGAGGACCGAGACGAGCGATTCGCGAACCGCGACGCCGCGCACAAGCTCATCGTTGCGACAGAGAGCTTCAAGCAGACGTTTAGCGATCTGCTGGACGAGATCCGGCAGACCTTTGGGCTCAGCGCCGAGAACGACTCGCGCCAGGTTCGCGACCGCGTTTTCAGCTTTCTCGTTGAGAAGAACCTCGTCAAGGTAATGCGAGTGACAATGTTGGGTTTGTATCAAGACAATTTTGGACTGTGTGCCTTGTCAGTCGTTGCTAATGCATGTTTTCATTGGCGGCGGTGCAGTTTGTGATGCCTCCGGTGCATCGCTTTGAGCGGGACGGCGTGGAGATCGAGGAGTTCGAGGCCCAAGTCTTGGTTCTGAACGTACCAATCGCGTTGTGTCGAAGTTCAAACCTCCCAGTTGCCCGTAATGAGGCTTCGCAGGAGATGTTGTCGTTCCTGGTCGAGTTGATCGCCAAGAAGGCGAGTCGTAACTATGAACCACCGCCGCGCGCTTCTATCCCATGCAATGAACCGTCGTATCCGAGACATCACGTCCACTTGTCGACCTCCAGACCTCCAGTCGACTCGTATCACGATAACGGCAATGCTTCGGTGCACAGCAGCTACAGTGAGGACCAGATCATGGACGCGGACAGCAGGTACACTAACAGAGAGCCTGAGCATCGCACTAAGTTTGAGGAGCCACGCAACGCGATGTACCTGAAGAGACGGTACGAGCCGAACCGCGAGGACCGACATGACGAGCCACAGCTCACACGACGAAGGGTCGAGGACCCTGCTCAGGGCTCCCAGTATCCCACGCAACACGACCGACAGCACCAAACAGCGACGGCCTCCCAGGCTAACGGTTCTAGCAACCACAACAGCTCAAGTGAGAAATCGGAAGACAACCGCGAGCCCGTCTTCTTTGTAGACAATGCTGGTGAACGCAAGCCGCATGCGGATCGGACGATGAAAAAGCTGACGGAAGAGCAGCGGATCCAGAGCGAGGTGGACGGCTACCAGGAGCTTGTGGCGCAGATGTTCAAGAACCGCGACCGCGTGATGGCTAAGCTGGACAGCATCGTCTGGGACACGAATCGCGAGATCGAGTACATCGAGTTTGACAGCAAACTCATGGTGAGTAACTGGTGATCTGTTGCGTGTGGTTTATCATGTGGGGTTCATGTTGCCTGATGAACCAATTTCCATATATTGTAGGTCACGCGGACCGCAAAGTGGATACCTGCGTCGCAGATGTTCTCCTGTGAACTCGAGGCCTTCGGACGGCGACTGGTGGCGAAGTTTATGGACAAGCGACTGGACTTCGCTGGCAAACGCGTGACGGACGAGTTCAAGCGCATCGTGGACATGATCTACGCCAAGTGGAAGGTGTTGGTGAGGACGTACGGTGACCGGAAGAGGGTGACGCCCACGACGCTCATGGCCGGGAACGAGACACGCTCCAAGAACCAGCAAATTGTGAGTCTTTGTAGCGCTACAACAAAGCTTGAACACTTGGGAGGAGGCTGACTATGCATCTTTGTATTGCAGGTTGATCTTACTGAGAAGCGCGCGGGCCACCTCTACGAGTGCTGTATTACAGTTATGGGCCACTTGGCGATCCGCCACGCGTGCCTGAACCAGAAAATGGCGAAGCGGTCGGCCAGTGAGGAGTTCCGAGACGTCCTTGAGACTTTCCATGGTCTCGAAGCGAAGCAGCGAGCCGCGGCGGCCGCTCTGGTGAGCCACAATCAGTCTCGTAACGGGACTGGGAGCTCGTCAAGCAGCACAGCTTCCACTCAGCGTGCCCCAGCACCACCAGCCGCCGCTGCCGCTGCTCCGACCCAGAGCCAGCCACCAGAGCCAACAAAGAAGAAGCAGTACGTGGTCCTGTGCAGCGATGACGAAGACGATGATGGCGATGACTACGACTCGGACTGCAGCTCGGGATCGGACTATGGCGCCGCTGCTGTTACTGTGAAACCGCAGGCAGGTCTGGCTACAGCCTCGTTGAAAGTGCTCATCGAGAAGGAGAAGAAAGCGCCGTACGACATGGCGAGCGAGAGCACAATGTCCGACGACGCCAAGTTCCGCGCCACGATTCGCAGTCTCTTCACGCCCAGCGACGACCTCTGTGCTGGTATCGACAAGCTGCGCGGCTCGCTAAAGTACCAAGGCTCAGCGGAGAACGTGATCGTGCCGAATGTCAAGGCCACGATCCACATGGAGCGCTTGCGTGAGGGGATCTTCGAGGTGCGCGTGACAGTGAACGACGTGGTTCACTGCGTCGTGTCGGAGCCCACGAAGGCCGACGCCTGCAACGCTGCGATCGACGGGATGCTCAAGAAGCTTAACGAGATCCGCTCGGTCTGGGTCCAGTTGTTGAATTTCTTCCATACCAAGGAGCTCGGCCTGGACGATATCCTGGAATCGTTCCACCTGCTGCGGCTCGCCAACATCACCTCGGTACGTCGAGCTCTATTGCTGCTGCTGTATGTGTGACTACACTCCACTAACTCTCACTATGTATGTCTCAATGGACAGATGACTGGTGCAGTTGAGATGCCGACGCTCGCTCGCGATTACAACCGCCACGCGGCACCAGTGCCTGGTGTTCACTATGCGCTACGCATCGGCGAGTATGTAGCGTACCGTGTGGTGGGCGACACTGAAGAAGAGGCGCGGCTGCTGGCCGACTGCCGAAGTGCTAAGTACATTATGAACCTCATCGACGACGGACTCAACCCGGAGGAGGACGATGACAACGTCAAGATGCAGGTCGACGACGGCGCCCTGGCCTCCGTTGAACAGAGCAACAGTCTAGCGAGACCCGACTGGTCCTGCATTATCAAGATCAGCGACTTCATTGAGGACTCTATCTACCACGAATTCCGCGTCGATGGCATCTGGCGCCAGAGACTGGACCTTCCGACTCCGAACGAGTTCCCGGTTGCCGACATTGTGGTCACACAGGTCGGCAAGATCCCGATCGACAAGCTGGAGAGGCACATGAGGGACTGGCACGAGTCAATCAAGACGTTCTTTAGTCTCGAGTCAGCCTTCGAGCAGTGGAAAGTCGTGCGCCAGGTCGCCGCCTACGGCCACAAGGCACGCTCCAAGGCCTACGCGCTGGAGCTCGAGATCTCGCCGCCCAGCAAGTACGTGATGTATTTGATCCCGCCGGGAGCTTCGATTAACAGCCATGAGAATTTGTACTGGCCCAAGCGCGTGCTGCCGCGAGAGCTGGACGACCGCAAGCAGATCTACGGCTTCCTCAAGGTCCGGCATGTGTAAAAGAAGACAAGAAGACGAAAAGTGGTGCGTGCGTATGCATTTGTTGAGAGGTTCGTTGATGTAGTATCCTCTCACTTGTGAATGTTGACTCAGGGAGTTGAGTATCAACGAGGAAGGTTCATCCACAATGTTGGTTCAATATGATAGCAGATCTACGGATTCGTGTTAACCTTTTACTCGCTCATTCATGTGCCGAAGCTACAAGTCTCAACCTCTCTGGCTCACCACGATGACTCACTCAGTCCTCATCCTCGCGGTCATCGTGGTCGTGGTCGCTGCGTGACGCCGCCATCATCATGTGGCGCTCGCGGTTGCGGTAGGCGGCGCTCTGGGCCTCTTCGTGGATCATCTCGAGGTACTCGGCGTTGTGGATCTCGAAGCGGCGCTGGCGGATGAGCCTGCCAAACTCGCCGATGGAGCCCTCGCTCAGGTCATGGTCGAGGATGAGGTCCATGATGACGTCACACATGCGGCGCACCTCGATGTTAGGCGCGTCGGCCACGAGCAGCAGGTCCGGCACGAAGCTCACACCGAAGATGAGCTCCTCGAAGGTCTCGCGGTGGCGCAGCAGTCTGTAGAACGCGTAGAGCAGCTGCAGTGTGAGCTCGTTGTCGTGCTGTTTCTCCTGGAAGAGCGAGTGGAACGTGCGGATGAGGCGCGAGGCCGAGAGCAGTGGCGCGCACTTGGGTTCGAGCGCCAGCGCGCTCACGAAGAGCACGACCTCGAGCACCATGTCGTCCTGCGAGAAACCCGGCACGAGCAGCTTGTTGAGGAACGGGATGAGCGAGTGGTCGGCCACAAGGCGGTCCCAGGACGCCTTGGTTGGCAGGTCACTGGGCGTCAGGTTGGCCAGCGTGCCCAGCACCTCGATCGAGAAGTCGTGGTTGTCCGTGTTGAGACACAGCTCGATGAACGAGACAATGAAGGGTGCCCACATGCCGCGGTACTTGTACATTTTGTCGCTCACGAGGTCCTCCTGCAGTGTGTAGGACCAGAGCGAGATGTTGCGGATGACCTTCATGAGCAACGGGTCGCGTGTGCGTAAGACGCGCGTGACAAGCGCCTCGAGCCCGCGGTTCTGACACATGAGCTCGGCGTTGCGACCGTTGTGGCTCAGGTTCACGGCGAGCGCCGCGAGCTCCTTGGCGACCATGTTCTGTGGGAAGTTGATCACGAGCTGCATGACGATCGGAATCGCCTCGGTGTACGTGAACATGGATTTGCAGCGGTCGTCCATGCTCAAGTGGTAGAGGATGCGCAGCGAGAGCGCGCGAAAAGGCGGCTTTTTGAGCAGCTCCACGAGCTTGGGGATGAGGCTGTTCTTGACGAGGAGCTCGCGCAAAGCCGGGTCGAACGACAGGTTGAAGAGCAGCTTGAGCGCCATCTGGACTGTCTTGTCGTGGCTGCAGCGCACGTACCGCACGAGCTTCTCCACGAGCGCGAGCTCCACCATCGCGTCCTTGTTCTCCTCAAAGATGCTCAGCTTCTTCAGGAATGAGATCGTGAGTATCACGAGCTCCGGCGTCACGCGGTCCATCATCTAGTGTGTAAGCGTTAGAAAAAGCTGGCGTTAGCCTGGAAGACTGGTCAGGGTATATGAGTGACGGATGATACCATGGCAACCTACCTTTGCCAGGAAGAACGTGATCTTGCGCTTGACCATCTTGCGCTCCGTGTGAATGTCCTCCGCCAGGTTCAGCAGCACGCTGAAGCACACGTACCTGTCAAGTCAAACGTGAACAGTTAGACTAAAGGTGACCAAGCGACTGTACAACGCTCAACGCAAGTACACTCACAGCAGCTGGTCCTGCTTCTTCATGCGCTTCTTGTTGCGCTTCTTCTCGCGCTCGAGCTTGGCCGCGGCCTCGTCACTCGTCACCGCGGCTTCCATGAGCTTCTCCTCCTCGAGGCGCAGCTCGTGGCGCTTGATCTCGAACTCGACGATCTTGAGCGTGATGGCACCGATGCGGTAGTTGGCCAGGATCGGGTGCAGCTGCAGGAAGTTGGAGAAGCACCAGAAGATGCGCATCATCGTGAGCGAGAAGTCGTTGCTCTTCTTGTAGTCGTCGTTCAGCACACGCGACAGTAGGCACTGCATGAAGAGAGAAAGGAACGACCAAATACGACAAAGGTTAGACTCCGACCCCCTTTCAAGCAGCCACACACACAGATAGACAGCAACACACCGCACCATGAGTGCCTCGTTCTGGATGAGCGCCTCGATGTTGCCAGCAAACTCGGCGATCTGCAGGATCATCTTGGCGCCGTCGATCTTGGACTCGATGTCCTCGTCGTAGAGCTTTTCCATGTACGCGTCGAGCTCGTCGGCGCGCGCCGTGACCTTGCGGGGTTTGTCGGCGCGCGCATCGCCCTTGCTGTTGCTACTGCTGTTAGCACTGCTGGACTTGGCCACGCGCGAGCTGCTCATGGTGACCGTCGCCTGTGTTTGTCTGAGCCAGCAAGTGTGGCTTGAAGGAGCGGTTATGCCAACTGGAGCTCTTCGCAAAGTGGGACGCGAAACGTCACGCGACCTTCACTCTCGCTTCTGGCGACGTTTTAATACAAACCCTATTGTAAAACTGACAGAATGGTGTGAGCGAGCTGTTTCTATTTAAACCGCAAACGGATGAAGCATATTGTGATATGTTTACGAATCAGACCGCTTTACATACAAACCCAAGTTAATTCACGACGCAGCACATTTTTGTGCGCCAAGACATGATCGAGTTGGATTTCTGGCGGGCTCCAGCAGATGAATGCCGGCTGGCATTCAGCAGGTGTGGTGTGAATGAGTGGCTGGTTCAATGATGACGGTGGTGCGAGGGGAGAGACGAGTGTGAGTGATAGTCTGACTGACTTGCCCAAGCGCGCACCATTGAATTTGCCGCCTGCGAAGAGCTCCATAGCTGAACACAGCACTCAAGTGGGACGATGGCGCTCATTCCGCAATTTGCCCTTCTGCGCCGCACCACCACCCGCCAGCAGCTCTACTTCAGCCTCCGCACCATGAGCTCCACCACTGTCACTGCCGCCGCTGAGGTCTCAACCGCGCCGGTCGCCAACTCGCCGCTCGTGCAGCAGACCGCTGACTTTGTGCGCGACCAGCTCAAGTCGAATGACGCGTCGCATGACTGGCGCCACATCGAGCGCGTCTGGACGCTCGCGCGCACGCTGGCGCAGGAAGAGGTGCGTTCGTATTGCCGTTTACTGTACATGCTTGCATGATCTTTGACTCACCCTGTATGCTCTCTCTCTACTTGTCTCTACCTAGAACGTGCCAGCGGACAACCTCGAGATCGTCGACCTGGCGGCGCTGCTGCACGACATTGACGACTGGAAGTACCAGACCGAGGACGCGCCAACGAAGCGCGCGGTGCAGTTCCTTGAGGCGCAGAACGTGCCGAGCGAGAAGATCGCGCGCGTGATGGCGATCATCGACACCATGGGCTTCAAGGAGGAGCTCGGCGGCGCGCAGCGCGAGATCACGGTCGAGTTCGGCTGCGTGCAGGACGCCGACCGCCTGGACGCGATCGGCGCTATCGGCATCGCGCGCTGCTTCACATACGGCGGCCACAAAAAGCGCGCGCTGTACGACCCGGAGGTGCCGCCGACCGAGGAGCTCAGCAAGGAGGTATACATGCAGCAGGGTCGCGAGAGCCCGACGATCAACCACTTCTACGAGAAGCTCTTCAAGCTGCGCGGCATGATGAAGACGAACGCCGGCAAGCGCATCGCCGAGGAGCGCCACGCGTTCATGGAGCAGTTCGTAGCGCAGTTCTACAAGGAGATCAGCGGGCGCGGTTAGATTAAAGGAGCGTTTGGTCTGTATCGAGGAAGGACAGACACTGATGCGAGGCTCATTGAAGCAATTAGATATGACATCACAAATAAATATACAAAATGACACCCTTTATGTTACAGGCACATATGCTGTAGTGACAGTAAACGATGCTTGTTGTAATTAGTGACGAAGCCCAGTCGTCGTCAGATTAGCCACTGGAAATATCAACATGCCTTAGCCTGGTGGCCAGCCGAGCTTGCGGCCACCGAGCAAGTGCAGGTGCAGATGGAAAACTGATTGACAGCCGTCCTGGCCGTCGTTGATCACGATGCGAAAGCCGTTGTCGAGCTGCTGCTGCTTGGCGATTACCTTGGCCGTGAACAGCAGGTGGCCAAGGATACTCTCGTGGCGCTCTTCAGCGTGCGCGAGTTGCGTGAGTCCGTCGCGCGCCTTGGGGATGATCAGGATGTGCACGGGCGCCTGCGGGTTCACGTCGTGAAACGCGAGCACGCAGTCGTCCTCGAACACGATCTTGGCCGGGATCTGGCGCTGGATGATCTTGTCGAAGATTGTCTCGCCGATGTCGGAAGCGCTCTTGCCGCTAGCAGCGGCCGCCGCGGCGTCAGAGCGCGCGCGCTCGTCGCTGGACGAGGAGGAGCTCATGAAGCGCTGGTGGGCGAGCAGCTGTGAGGTCGCGCGCGAGGACGAGGGCTGGCGCTGGGAAGAGTGAAGAGCTCGGGCGGATCCACGAAGGTGAAGCGCTCCACGCAGCATTTCCGATGTGATTTTCTGAGTGTATCACCCAAAATGTCCAAATGTTTATAAGGTATTGCACACTAAACCAGGCTCTTTTGCTACAAATGATGGTCTAATCACCTGGTGTGGACCACTGTAATCTCGGAACTCTTGCACTTTGGGTGCGTGCACTCCCCTTGTGAGAGATCATTGAACTCTGATCATTCAAGAAGCGACGAAGAAGTAAGAGAAGTGAGCGATGCCGGGCAACGAAGAGCGTATCGCGCTCTTGCTGGACAAGGTACGCGCGTGTACTGCGTGATAGTGACTGCAGAACGTCATTTTCCCCTCTCTTTTCGTGTATCTGTGTGGTTTGTGTGCGCTTTGCTCTGCTGCAGTGCTGTCGAGACGTTTGGATCTGCTCTTGCTAACCATTTTCTCTGCGTGGGTACATCTTTTCTCTGTCTGTGTGTGTGTGTGCTTCTGCTGCCACGAATGACATCAGACTACGGATTTCGACAAGGATGAGCGCTACATGGCGACGTCGGACCTCTGTAACGAGCTCAACAAGGACACCGACTTGGGTCCGTACTTTGAGCCAAAGTACGTGCACGCCCAACGGCAACTTTTGTGCTGGACTTTCTCATCATTCGCTTGAATGCTGTGATGTCACCAAGAGTGGGGATCTGATTTTGTGACCTACTGCTATGTTGCAGGGTGTGTGCTGCGGTGCTGAAGCAGCTTGACGACAAGTCGAACGACGTGCAGTCGATCGCTGTGAAATGGTGCGCTGCTGTGTGTATCTTTCTGTTTCACATTGGCAATCATGGGATCACCAGTTGAACTAACAGTGTGATGGTGTTATGCTCCATTCTGCTCAGCTTGGGCATCTTGGTGACCAAAGTGCAAGAAACGCAGGTGGCCGACATCTGCGCGAAGCTGAGTGACCTTATCCTGA
This sequence comes from Globisporangium alternatum, assembly GCA_023334315.1. Lineage (NCBI taxonomy): Eukaryota > Oomycota > Peronosporomycetes > Pythiales > Pythiaceae > Globisporangium > Globisporangium alternatum. The sequence continues at coordinate 23,346 of JAASGT010000191.1, read as the reverse complement.
ACGGGAAGCCTGAGTTGCGCGACATCTACTCGATCGGGCTGAAGACGATTCTCACGGACGTGTCCACGAAGACTGGCGCGGCGGTCGCGTCGGGGCTTTGTGCTCGTCTCCTGAAGGGTCTTGCGCAAGACAAAGACCAGGCAGTGAAGTCGGAGACGCTTGATATCTTGACGGACCTGCTGCGTCGCTTCGGCCACGACATTGCGACTGAGCACGACACGATCATGAACATCTTGATCACGCAGCTGAACGACGCGTCGCCTCTTGTGCGCAAGCGTGCAACTGCATGTGTCGGCTCGCTTGGTGTGATGGCGTCTGATGCGTTGTTGACGCGCCTTGTCGAGCACTTGATTAAGGGGATTGAGGCGTCAAGCGGTTCCGTTGATGTGCGCACCTTTATCCAGACGATTGGTACGCTTTCGCGCACGGCAGGACACCGTTTGGGACAGCACTTGAACGCGATCATTCCTATTTTGCTGAAGTTCTGCGGCGAGCCGGATGACGAGTCGTTGCAGAACGAAGCCTCCAGCGAGCTCCGCGAGAACTGCTTCCAAGCGTTTGAGTCGTTCGTCATCCGCTGCCACAATGAAATCACGCCGCACGTGCAGAGCATCCTCACGTTGGTCATGGAGTTTATCAAATATGACCCGAACTACAACTACGGCGACTCGGAAGACGACGATGAACCGATGGATGAAGACGAAGAAGAGTACTCGGACGAAGACGACGGGGACTACAGTGATGACGACGACACCAGCTGGAAGGTGCGTCGTGCAGGACTCCGCGTGCTCACGGCGATCATTTCGTCTCGTCCTGAGCTGTTGGAGCACTTGTACGAGAACTACAGCCAGCAAATTATCTCTCGCTTCAAGGAGCGCGAAGAGAACGTCCGCATTGACGTGTTCTCCGTGTTTGCAGAGCTGCTTCGAGCAACTCGCCGCAGTCTTCCGAATGCTAACTCTGCACAGTCGTCTAACAAGTGCCTCGAGCAGGTCCGCGCGCGCCTTAAAGTGATTGTACTCTCTGCGAACAAACAATTCGGACCGAAGGCGTCCGTCTCGTCGCGCTGCGCTGTGATTGCAGTGTTGAGTGAGTTGGCAATGGTCGAACGCGGTCAGCTTGGCGACTACATCAACGTGCTGTTGCCGAACATCATTCGCGCTGCTGAAGACAAGCACTCGGACTTGAAGCTGGATGCGCTCGTGTTCCTCCGACTACTCATCGACACCCACCCAGCCGAGCCCTTTCGCTCACACATCGGTGCGATCGTCCGCGCTGCAGTCCACTGCGCCAAGGGCGACTGGTACAAGACTGTGGCGAAAGCGCTGGGTTTGATCGAATCGTTGGTTCGCGTGATCTCTGAGATCAACGATGCTGCTGCCAAGAGCCACGCTGTGGCAGTGTTTGAAGCTGTCCTTCCGAGCTTGAAGGCCCACGACATCGACCAAGAAATCAAGGAATCTGCGATCAGTAGCATTGGTCAAATCGTTGCGGAACTCGGTACGTATTTGGATATCCTTGTTTATGTGCATTCTCCGAGAAATATACTTGCTCACGTGTTGTGTCTGTGATATTACAGGCGATGAGCTGAGCTCTCGAATTGGCGAAGTGTTCCCACTTCTGATGGAACGTCTCAACAACGAGATCACTCGCGTACAAAGCATGAAAGCGATTGCGGTGATCGCGCGCTCCAAGCTGAACCTCGATATGTCCTCGATTTTGTCGGAGTGCATTGTTTCACTCTCCCAGCTGCTTCGTCAACAGTCGCGAACCTTGAAGCAAGCGGCATTGGATGCACTGAACAACCTGGTGCTCCACAAGGGAACGCAGATCAAGCAGGAACTTCTCAGTGACGTGGTCTCGGAAGCCTCGTACCTCGTGGTTGATAGCGATCTTCAGCTTTGCCGCACTGGCATCGTCTTGATCTCGAACACCCTTCGCGTCTCGCCATCAATCGCGTCGACGGATGCTCTGTTGCAGAAGGCGCTTGTGAACGCGATTTCGCTCTGCCGTAGTTCCATGCTTCAAGGTCCGACTTTGGAGGCGCTGAAGGGATTCTTCGCCCAGCTCACTGAGCTCAACTTGCCTGGAAGCAGCTTCACGGACCTGTTTACCGCGTTCATGGACTCTCCGTCGGACCTCTCGAAGCACTCGGTGTTGAATCTGGCGCGCTGCATTGCTGCAACGTGCGTCGTGACGTCCGAGGCAAACCGCCAGTCTGCGTTCTCGAAGTTTGTAGGAGATATCAGCAGCGCCGACGAGAAGAACAAGGTCGTCGCTCTCTACAGTCTCGGAGAATTCGGTCGCCAGATCAACTTGAAGGGGTACGCGGATGTCAAGGAGACGATCCTGCAAAATTTTTCTGCGAATGGGGAAGAGGTGAAGGCTGCTGCAGCGTATGCGCTCGGCAGTATCTGCGTGGGCAACACGGAGGAGTACCTTGAGACGATCATGCACAAGCTTGAGCAAGGAGGGAACTCGTACCTCTTGTTGAGCTCGTTGCGTGAAGTCATCTCTGACCACGCTGCGAGCCCGCAGCACGGATTCACCGTCTACGTCGACCGTGTGCTTCCGGTGCTGAAGAAAATGAGCGAACGAGAGGAAGAAGGTGTGCGAAACATGGTTGCTGAGTGCTTGGGAAAGCTGACCATCACGAACGGCGACAAGTTGATCCCTGTAGTGACGGAGCTTTGCGGTTCGGGCTCTGTCGGTTCTCGCTGGACTGGCGTCACGAGCCTCAAGTATGCGCTCACGGCGTCGGCAAACCCAGCTGCTGTTGAGAAGCTGTTTTCGCACATTGCGCCATTCTTGAAGGCGCTGCAAGACGAGGATCTGAACGTGCGTCGTGCTGCTCTTCTGGCGCTCAACACTGGAGCCCACCACCATGCGCACTTCTGGATCCCGTATGTGAGAGACCCGATTTTCCCTGCGCTTGTCGCTGCGACGGAGATCAAGCTCGAGCGCACTGTCGACCTTGGTCCGTTCAAGCACAAGGTGGACGACGGTCTCCCGATTCGCAAGGCTGCATACTCGTGTGTCGACACGCTAATCGAGACGCTGCCGCAACAGCTCGACATCGTGTCATTCTTTCCGCACTTGCAGCAGGGACTTCGCGACCAAGACGACATCCAGATGCTCTCCCACCAGATTTTGGTCAAGATCTGTCACGTGCAGCCTGGTTCGGTCGTTGGTGCGCTGGACCTGCTGGTAGAGCCGCTCGAGAAGACTGCGAACAAGAAGGTGAAGGAAGACCAAGTTGGCACGGAGGTGGAGCGCGCGAAGGATCTCATCCGAAGCGCCTTACGCGCCGTGGACGCGATCAGCAGCGTGCGCGACACGGACTCGCACCCGAAATTCAGCGTCTTCTTTGAGAACGTCAAGAAGAACAAGTCGCTGGCGCCACAGCTTGAGGCCATCAAGAACGAGCGCATCAGCGGTTAAGCGAAGTGGGAGAGTAAGGTGGTGGCTGATTGTGCAGTGAAGCAAACTGCGCGACTGCGCAGCGCGGCCAAGAAACTGAACAAAAATCGCAGAAATACTGATGGCGAAGGTGGTGTTGTGCGTGCTAAGGTTTGAACATTCTACATTTGCCTAGAGCTCGCTCTTGGGCTCTTCTTGCGTGTTGCTAGTCTGCGTTGCTTGCTTACGTTTCTTCTTCTTCTTTGGGTTCGTCGCGGGTGCTCTTTTATCTTTCGTGCGAGCCGTGCGCGCTTTCTTTTGCTGCTGTTGTGTGTCGTTATTCGTGTACGTGTTGCTGTTCCACTCGAACTCGAGAACGTCAGGTTGCTCGCTCAAGAACCGGCGAAGATCTGCGATTTGGATGCCTCGCTGCAGCCCCACGAGCAGCTTCTTGCCCTGCTCGATCTCGTAGGCGGTCACGTCCAGCCCGCCATTCCAGAGCGACTTCAGAAGACAACACATATAAACAAGCAAGCGTGGCAAGGTGAGGGCAGAGTGAGTCATGTCCAGCAAGCAGCTCTCGTGAGTTGCTTGTACCTCTTTCCAGCGTGACGCCACGTCGGCTAGCGCCTCCTGCGGCTTTGCACGATCCTCTCGAAGTGTGACGAAGACCATCTGCGCACCCAGCGCCTTGGCTTCCTGTTCGCTTCTGAGGTACGTACGTGCATGACAACCGTGAGCAGTTACTTTCACTTTCTTCTTACTGAGCCCTCACACACATACACGATACGCACTTTTCCGAAAGCGCCTCAAACTGCTCGTCGCCAGGTGATCGCAGCTCCTCACGGGCATCGCCTGCCTCCCACGCCCGCTCCAGCGCGTCGTAGTCGATCAGCGGCTTCTTGATCGCGGCGCCAACCGGACGCAGCAGAAGACACACTTGCAGGTATACCATGAGCAGCAGCGCCACCGATGTCTTCGTCATGGCGCTTTTGGCTCTGCTCTGTGGTTGGCTCTTGATCGCAAACTTCTTCTGCTGAAGCGAGTCTCTTTCTCTCTTTCTATGAGTGGCAGATTGCGGGCGACCGTCCCTTCCGCGCGACCGACCGCATGAGTCCGGCTATTCTTAGGATACGTGGGGAGGGCGCCTCTGGGCTTTCTGTTTCAACATGGCCGCAGCGACTGATGCCCGCGTACGTATTGTGAAGAAGCAAGAGGAGGGCCACGCACGCGCAAAGAACGATAGTGGTGGCTGCGTAACCAGCCCATGCTACGATGGGTGAGCTCCTACTGCCGCTGCTCTATGCGACTGGATGGCGGCATGACTCTGGAACGCTTAATGACGATCCCACCTCTTTTTGGCCGTGTTGTGTGGATGATGGACGACAGAGGACAGCAGCACCGGTGCGTACGAGCACCAGCTCACGGACCTCGTGACGGGCGAGATCAACAAGCAGCTGCGCGAGCGCACGGACATGCTCGACACCATGAAGGTGCAGATGGCCAAGGTGCTGCGCGAGTTCGAGGACATGTCGTGGAACGCGAACGCCAAGCGCTCGTGGATGAAGGCGGTATCCAAGGCGGCGGTATCCAAGGACATCTACCCGACGACGGCCACCGTCGCGATCCACCCGATCGTGACGGTGGGCAACATCGCCGGCCCGCCTGCTTCGTCGCCGCTCTCGAGGTTGCCAAAGTGCGTGGAGCTGAACTTGCCCTCGAGCTTTCTCCTAGACGACTTACTATGACGGTATCAATTATGTCACTGACCTTTGCGTCTTGCTGCTGGGGCCTTCCACAATAGACTCAGCGCGGCGATGAAGGGCCAGCGGAAGAAGCATTCGCTACAGCTGAGTGGCAGTCTGCCCAACCCGCAGAGCGATGACGCGCGCAGCCCCGACGGCAAGCTCGTCTTTGGTACGTGCTCGCCTGCTCCCTCGATCCTGCCTTCCGTAGTGACCTGAACGCAGCTTATCACGTGAGATGTCACAACTTATGGCGTGCAGACAAGAAGCTCCCGCGCGTGGCGCACATGGAGAAGCGCGTCGACGGGCTCCAAGCAATCCTCGCGGCGCAGCAGAAGCAGCAGATGTACGAGCGCGCGCTCGTCAAGTACCCGCAGTGCCGCAGCAACGTGTTTGCGCCCAGCAGCTACGACGCGGACGCTGCTGCACCAATAGCAGCAGCAGCGAGTGGCTCAACAGAGACTACGACTGGCGCAACAATGCCGCTGCTCCCTGCGCCACAGTCTCACCTCGAGCTGGACTTTGTCTACGGCCTCCAGACCGGGGGCGCCGCGCCATCAGCAGCAGGTACCAGCGGTGGCATGAGCAATGGCAACGCCGTGTTCTACTTGATGACGGGTGAGGTCATGTGGTTCACAGCCGCGCTCGTGGTGCTCTACACGCGCGCGAGCAACACGCAGCGGTACTTTCGCGAGCACTCGGGCGCCGTCACGAGCCTCGGCGTTCATCCGAACCAGTACATCGTAGCGTCAGGTCAAGCGGGACGGCACACGCACTTGCTGGTCTGGAACGCCAAGGATGAGTCGCTCGGCAAGCGCTTCACGATGCTCAGCGGCCACACGGTCGCCGTGCGCGCGATCAGCTTCTCGCACGACGGCAAGCTCGTGGCGTCGCTGGGCGGCGACATGTACAACACGATCTGCGTGCACGACTGGAAGGAGCAAAGCCTACTGGCCACGGCACGCGGCCACAGCTTCCGCGTGCACACGCTGGCGTTCAACCCGTTCCAGGCGTACGGTCGTCCCGAGGCGCGTCGCGCCAAGAAACCAGGCCAGGCGTTGCATGACGACGACGCATGCTACACGCTCGTGAGCTGCGGCGTGCGCCACATTAGGTTCTGGACGCTCACGAAGACCGAGTACGTGGCTCCGTCGACCCAAGAGAAGGACGATTTCGCGTTCTACGGGTCCGCCTTCGGGTCGCCAACGCCACTGCGACCGGCCACGCCGCACGAGAAGATGTGGAAGCTCGAGGGCAATGTGCCGTCGTTCCACGGCCGGCTGGACGTCCAGGACTTCACAAGTCTCGCGTTCGTCGATGACTCGCCGCCGCTGTACTTGTACGACGAGCAGCAGAAGGAGCTAGTCGCAACGAACCAGAATGACCACACGCTCGGACGGATTATCGCTGGCACGGCGAAGGGCGATCTGTGCGTGTTCTACCAGCCGCGCAGGAGTCCCGAGGTAGACTTGGCTATGCTTGAGAAGCAGCAGCAGCAACACAGTGATGGTACTGTCACCGCAGCCCACGAGAGCGAGCCCGCCAAGTGGTGGGAGATCCCGGACGAGTACACGGACGCCGAGATCAACGAGCTCGTGCTCGAGAAGATCGCGTATGAGCCCACGGCGCGGCTCGTGGACGTCGTACCGCACGACCACGAGACGGGGAACCGATTCAAGCTGACGAAGCAGGCTCAGGCGGAGATCGACGGCATCATGAAGCGGCTGACGCTCAAACCGAACTCTGCGACTTTGCACGCGCGCCTGCAGGAGCTGAAGTACAGTGGCCCCGTCGCCCATCAGGACGTGGTGACCCAGGTCGCGTTCTGTAGGAAGAACGGCCTCGTGATCTCCTGTGGTGGCGACGGCAGGCTGCTGCTCTGGCGATGCGTTATACAGCGTCCGGTGCGCGTGCCTGGCGTGAGTACCCTGGGATTGTTTACCCCACTACTAACAGGGACGTTCTCCGAGGGCTCACACCAGCTCGTCCCAGTGGACCAGGCCACGCGAACCTTCCAGTTGCCAACAACACTATCAGGCAAGAGTGAGCGTGGCTCTGGTAACACTACACCAGCTCTACCAAAGCCCACAAGCGTGCAGTGGAAGGACGACGGCAAGACCATGCTCGTGGGCACAAGCACGAATTGCCTCTGGGAGCTCACGGTCGCCTCGGGCGAGTGGAAACTGCTCTTTGAGGCGCGCAGCGGCGCCGTCGCGGCTTGCAGCTGCCATCCCGCGCGAGACGAAGTCGCGACGATCTCGCAAGATGGCTACATTGGCATCTGGGACTTGCGACGGCACTGTTGCAAGCGGCGCATGCACCTTGGAAGCCACTTCCCCACTTCTGGCAATGGCAGCAATGCCGCGAGAGCCGTGTGCATGGAGTTCCAGCCATTTGGCGACGAGCTCGCGATCGGCCTGAGCAACGGCGAGCTCCTGATCGTCGGGTACAACGAGCTCAAGGTGTTGATGAAGAAGACCATTAAGCCACACTCTACGTCTGGAAACAGCAGCAGCACAGTGGATCTCCATACGTCGTCAGCAAGCGCTGGGCCACTTGGCTACAGCAGCATCTCGCAAGTCAAGTACTGCCCCAAGGCGAACTACCTCGCAGTGGGCGCGAAGGACACGTTCGTGTACATCTACGACATTACGGACAACTACAAGAAAGTGCACGTGTGCGAGGGTCACTCGAGTGCGATCACGCAGCTCACGTGGAGCTGCGAGGGCGACTTGCTGCAGAGCAACGCGTCCGATGGAGAGCTGCTCCACTGGGCCATCGCCCCCGGCAAGGGCAACACGAAGCAGATCACGGACGCGTTCCTCGTACGAGACGCGCAGTGGGTCAAGTGGACGTGCGTCTTTGGCTGGTCGACGCCCGGGATCTGGTCGGACGACACCACGAGTCTGGTGGACATTGCGGCCGTGTGCACGACTGGACCAAAGGCGAGCGGTGGCAGCAGTGGTGGCGATAGTATGGATAACGATGAAGACGGCACGTTCGTGACTGGCGCATCACTTTCAGGGTCATCTTCTGAGAACGAGGACCTGATCGCAGTCGCGTGCAAGTCCAGTCTGCGGCTATTCAAGTGGCCAGCGATGCGCGCGGCCAAGTCGCGCAACTACGCGGCCCACGCATCGACGATCCCGTCGCTCTGCTTCTCGTTTAACGACGCCTACCTCGTGTCTGTCGGCGGGGACGACGCGACGATCATCCAGTGGAAGTGCGTGTTCGCCAGTCGCAACAACAGCAACAGTAAAAGTCCTACGAAGCCATCGCCTGTGGCACGCAAGCGACCGCAGAAGAGCGCAGGTGTCAGTGACGACAATGCACTAATTGCCTCGTCACCCGCGACGAGCCCCATGCCGCCGCCCGTTAATGAGAAGAACCGCTCTGGACAACAGTCTCCTCGACAGCATTCGCGTCAGTACCGAGAGCGTGAGGACAGTAGCGCCCGTCAAGAAGAAGAAGAAGCAGAGGCTGAGGAGAGCGAGCCTAGTCCACCGCGCAGTTTGCCTCGCAACTCGTCATCGACTGTACTCTTCCAAGCGCGTGCAACGCACGATTTCAACGCCGAGAACCTGGATGAGCTCAGTTTCCAGAATGGCGAGATCCTGCGCGTGCTCTCTCAGGCGAGCGACGAGTGGTGGACGGGCGAGCGCTGCGACGGGACTCGCGGCATCTTTCCAGCGAACTACGTTGAGGTGCTCAATAATGAGAATGACAATGGAGAAGAGGAGGACGACCCTGTCGCTCAGAGCTCCGTGCCAAACTCTGCAGACGACCAGGACGGTGAACAACAAGCTGCCGAGCCACTTGTGGAGTCAGCAGCGCCAGTGTATCACGACGTGAACGCTGACGTCGAAGTGGGCGAGTGAATGCGAACGAAAGTGTAGCCATCTTGACGTCAGAATCCTAGTAAATAGCATATGCGGTAGACAAGTTTCACTTGCAATCCCACAGTTTCACCACCGGTTTTGTCCACGTGTTTGCGCCATTGAGGGGCTACTATTGCAAGCGACATAGAACGTTCTTATGGGCCAGAAAAACGTGTGAATGTGTTGCGAATGTTACTTGAACGCAGGATCCGTTTCGAAGGTTGCGCGAAGGTCGCACCAATAGTCCACTTGTGACACGCTCCCAACATGCGCAACAAAGCCGCCCCACATGCGAAGAGCTCACTTCAGGAAATCCAAGCAAGACGAGGATAACCCGCTCGCCATCCCTCTCTCTTTAGCCAGCCAACCACCAATCGATCGACCATGGTGCACTACCGTAGTACGCGCGGCGGCATGCGCAACCTCACGTTCGAGCAGGCCGTGCTTACGGGCCTCGCGTCGGACCGCGGCCTGCTCGTGCCGGAGGACGGCCAGTTCCCGCAGCTGCCTGAAAATGCGCTCAAGGACTGGGCCAAGCTCTCGTACCAGGAGCTCGCGGTGCACGTGATGCGCCTGTTCATCGACGAGGAGGAAATCTCAACCAAGGAGCTCAAGGCACTCGTGCACAAGAGCTACAACGCGCAGACGTTCCGCAACAAGGAGACGACGCCCGTGGTCAAGATCACGGACCAGCTGCTCGTGCTCGAGCTCTTCCACGGCCCTACGTTTGCGTTCAAGGACGTCGCGCTGCAGTTCCTGGGCAACCTCTTCGAGTTCTTCTTGAAGCGCAAGAACGTCGCTAAGGCGGAGCATGAGCCGGCGCACAAGATCACGGTGGTCGGCGCGACCTCGGGCGACACGGGCAGCTCGGCGATCTACGGTCTGCGCGGCAAGGAAAATATCGAGGTGTTCATCACGTTCCCGCACGGTCGCGTGAGCGCGATCCAGGAGCGCCAAATGACCACCGTGATCGACAAGAACATCCACAACGTGGCTGTCGAGGGCACGTTCGACGACTGCCAGGCGATTGTCAAGGACCTGTTCGCGGACGCCGAGTTTAAGGCGCAGTACAACCTGGGCGCCGTCAACTCGATCAACTGGGCGCGCATCCTGGCGCAGATCGTGTACTACGTGTACGCGTACTTCCGCGCCAAGGAGCAGGGCATCGAGCACGTGTGCTTCTCTGTGCCCACGGGCAACTTCGGTGACATCCTCGCGGGCTTTTACGCCAAGAAGCTCGGCCTGCCGCTCGGCAAGCTCGTGGTTGCGACGAACGAGAACGACATCCTGCACCGCTTCTTCTCCACAGGCAAGTACCACCGCCACAAGATTGAGCACACGATCTCGCCGTCCATGGACATCTGCGTCTCGAGCAACTTTGAGCGCTACCTCTTTGCGCTCTGCGGTGAGGATTCGCAGGTGCTGAGCCAGTGGATGCACGACTTTGAGAAGACAGGCAAGCTCACACTCACGGGCGAGCTGCTCGCCAAGGCCCAAGACGAGATGGCGTCCTACGCCGTGCTGCAAGACGAGGTGCAGGCCGTCATCAGCCGCTACCACAAAGTGCACAAGTACCTCTTCGACCCGCACACGGCGATCGGCACGGGCGCGGCCGAGCATTTCGGTGAGGAGTTCCTGTCTGAGACGCCGCAGGCGGCTATGGTCGTGGTCGGCACGGCCCACTACGGCAAGTTCCTGCCTGTGGTCTCCAAGGCGCTCGACATGGCCGAGAAGGACGTGGCGCAGCACCCGCTGCTCAAGGAGCTCGAGACGCTGCCCACCCGCCTGCTCGTGACCAAGAACTCAAGCGCGGCCGTGGCGCAGCTCGTGCGCGAGACCGTGCACAAGCGCAGCAAGGGCGCGTCGTCGCTCTCGTCTCCACTGGCGCTCTGGCAGCACTTGCGCCCCGAGACGAAAGGTTACGTGGGCGCGTCGGTGGTGCTGGCCGCCGCCGCCGCGGCCGCGATCTTCGTCCTCAAGCGGAATTCGGCCAAGTAGGCACCAATAATTTCGTCGGTGCGCAATGTAAGCGAATACACATACAAACATTCATAGATACACTGGAAAAGAGAGAGAAAACAATAAATTAAAAAGCACACAAGCCACACAAACACGAGGAGCTCCATGCACTCACTCGCTCATCTAGGTATCATCTTCGACGAGAGAAGACTCACGCAGCCAATGAAGGCTGGCTGCGCAGTAATAGGCGCCAGGCACGCACTCTGTGGCTACAGGATGGAGCACGTGGCCGGCGGCGCGCACACGCCGCATTGAGGCGACTGGCTCTGCGCCATAAACGCCTTCTGGTGCTGCAGCTGCAGGCTCTCACGCGTGACGGTGATCGTGCCGGTGCTCGCTTTACCGTTGCTGCTCGCGCTGTTGGGGCCGGGCAGTGGGCGAAAGCTCTGTTGCGAGGGCTTCGCCGGCTCCTTCGGTGCGAACGCGATGCGCTCCTTCGTGTACTGGTTCTCGTACGAGTACTCGCCCGGTCTACACAGGAAGATCCCAATCACAAGGTTAGCAACTATGAAGCATTGCGTGTCATACGATGTGAATGAACATGTGACCACAGTACCTTGTGCGCGAGAGCACGCGACGCCACCCCGGCGGCAGGCGCGCGATGTTGTTGTGCGGGTTCGCGGGCGAGAGCAGGCGACCGACGGGCACGATGAGCTTCTTGAACGCGTCGACGACGTTCGTGGCGTCGAGCGCCGACGCTTCGAGGAACTCCATGTTGTGCTTAGCGGCGAAGCGCGCGGCCTCGAGCGTCGAGACCTCGCGTGACTGTGGTAGATGGGCCAGGTCGCACTTGTTGCCCACGAGGATGAGCACGAGGTTCTCGTGCGAGTGCTCGTGCACCTGCGCGAGCCAGCCGGTCACGTGCTCGAACGACGAGCGATTCGTAATGTCATACACGATCATAGCGCCCACGGCATTGCGGTAGTACGCGGCCGTGAGCGACTGGAAGCGCTCCTGGCCGGCCGTGTCCCAGATCTGCGCCTTGATGCGCCGGTCGCCCACGCGGATCATCTTGGTCGCGAATTCGAAGCCCACGGTCTGCACGCTCTTGGGCTGGTACTTGTTCTTCGTGAAGCGCATCACGAGGTTCGACTTGCCCACGCCCGAGTCACCGATGAGCACCACCTTGAGGATGAACTCGGGCGCTTGGGTGATGCCACCGGCCGCTGCGGTCCCCAATGCACCGCTGGACGAGCGGCCGCCGATCGTAGACGCTACTGACGAGGAAGAGCTCGAGAAGCGCGGACTGTTGGCCGCCGAGTGCGACGCGCCACCATTCTTCGTTATCGAAGAGCCCTCAATCGTGACCGTCGGGTCGTTATCGCGGCGCTCGTCAGCGTTGCACGTGCTGGACGAGTTGGAGCGCTTGAGCAGCTCGCTCTTGCTGCCGCTGAGCGGCGCTGGCGTCGCCACGCCGAGTCGCTTGTGTGCCACCTCCTTGGCCGTGATGTACTGCCGCAGCGGGTCGAACTGCACCTGCTGCTGGCCCGCCTGCGACTGCGTCTGCTTGCCGCCCGTCATTGTGCTACTTCAGCTTGTTTGTCCGCCGCTTGTGAATAATAATGGGTAGTAGCACCAAGTGGTCCGCTTCCTCTGCCTCCTCGTGCGATCCAAAGTGGGAGAAGCGAGCGAGTATTGCTTCGACGGAACGAATAGCGGGCGCCGAAGAGACGGTAGATCGATGGATACGCCGCTCGTGCTTGCGAATGGCGGCAAAAACGACGATGACGACGACACACACTCCTTCCAAGAAGAAGGGAGCTGCTCGTGGCACGTGGACTCGAACGCGACTGCGGTGCTCTATGGACGGCGATGAGGACGCTCTTGATCTCTGCAGCTGCGTCGTGGGCGTAAGCAGCTTGACGGTGGTGAATAGAGACGAGCGCGCGAGAGGAGGCTCTTGTTGTGTGGCTTCTTTCTTTTTCCGTAGGGCTTCCTTCTTCCTTCCCATGAAAAAAATTGCTGCTCAAAATGCGTTCGTCCGCACCCAACATTTGGAATTCTTGAAATACCTGTTTGTAACACAATATACTACTTGATGCTTCTTCTGAAATTTCAATACAAAGAAAACTAATAAATTTACGTTGGGTAAAACACTTTGCTCTCACAATTCAAGTACTCATTATGAAGGGAGGTAGAGGGCTCTACTTTCAGGCGCTCACTCGAATGAGAAATCAGGAAAACAAACAGGGCGGACACACAATGCAGCAGTGACTTCGTGTGTAGACCGATCACGAGATGTTGCATATCATACGCGCAGCCTTCCCCGTTGTGCGTCCCTAGGCTTTTGGACAACCAGAGTGTTGAATCCTGGAGCTTGAGTCGTATCGACAAAGCCAGGCTCACAAGAATAACGCCAAAAGCAAGAGCAAGACAAAATAGGGTGCACTCAACAGTTGATGAACAACAGCTCGCTTGTAATCTGAAAACTATCTACTGGGCGCCAGCATGTGGGCTGCCGAAAGCGGTTGATGTAATCACCGAGTCCCTCTATCAGCACATAACGCACACATCAAATCAGTCAAGCACAGGCAATCGAGTTACTTGCAAGACTCACCTTGGAAGATCGCAGCATGCGATAGATGCTGCCATGCTGTTGCTGCTGGGCGTTGCCAAAAGTGGGTGGTGGCGATTTCTGCACAATTCGGAAAGCACGAAAATGAGCATGCAATACGCAAACATTACAATTCACCATTACACAATGTAGCCATGTTGCGATCATCGGACAGCTCACTTACCTTCGAGGACGCTGCTGCTGATCGCGCTCTTCCCGGTGAGTCTGCATAGGGACGCATATCGTCAGAAACGTCAATAGGTGACCACGTTTGCAATCGAGACGCACACAGTACCTTCTGGCACTTCGGGGCTGCGCTTCTCGTCGTCCACGAGCACTGCTTCATGGTCTCCAGCGCCGCGGTTCTTGAGCAGCAACGAGTAGATTCCGCCGTGCTTTACTTTCCGCTTGGGCACGGATGCTGGCGGCTGTTGCTGCTGCTGTACTTGATGCGTTGTAGCTGCTGCTGACGGTCTCGCAGTTGCACTTGCCAGGCGTCTAGTGGGCGAGATGCGAGGTGTCCGCGCGAATGGGCTTCTCTGCGTCTTCTTGGCGACGCTGCGCGATGGTGTTCGGATCGGCGCTGGAGACGGTGCACTTTCAAACAACTCGTCGACCTCGTAACGCAGATCTGGCACTGATTCCCACAGAGAGACGGACGTCTGGCTGCTTGCGTTTGGTGTGTCGGGCAGCCCGACTGGCGACGCCAAGTCGTACTCATCGCCATCTGCTGAATGGCACGGTGACGGCTGGAAAGGAGCAACATGCTGGCTTGGCGACGTGAGATCTGGGATGCTAGTGCTGGAGTTTCTCTGCTTGCGACGGCCGTGTGGCGAGGGGTCTTCCGGGAGGCGCAGCTTGTGGCATTGCGCTTGAGCCACTGCCGGACTATCCCTCTCATCCCACTGCTGGCGCTTGCCGTGCGGACTCTGCAACGCCTACATAGCATGAGACAAAACCGCATTAGAGCGCTCACAGTTTCCGCGTATGCATCAACGCTGAAGCATTTTGCTCACCAATAGCTCTAGCGACAGTGCGCCGAACTCATCACCCTGCTGCTCCTGTAGAGCGAACTGGTTGTCCTCCAGCGCCGGCAGGTTGTACACGTCGAGTTCGAGATCCAGCAGGGCTTCGAGTGCAGTTGGTACGCCATTCTGCTGTTGTTGCTGCAGCTGCTGCTCGTCGTCTTCCAGTAGCGCAACATCACTCTCCAACCACTCGAGCGCCACGCCTTTCACGCCGCTGTCCCCACCTTCATCATCATCATTGTCCCCACTCTCGTCCTCCACACTCTTTAGTGTCGCTTCAGCCATCGTAGCTTTCGCATCCGCAACTGCCGTAAACGCGTCTTCTTGGTTGCCAGCACCAAGTAGTTCGCAGGACTCGAGGCGTATATCCTCGAGTCTCCACGACTCGCCAGAGCCTCTGATTGCACTGCAGTTTCCGCCGCTGCCGCTGCTGATCCCTGGGCCGCAGCTGCTCCTCCGCGCACTCTCCTTCGTCATCCCACGTGCTGCTTGCTGGACGTGGTGGTGCAATGGCGTCACGCTCGTGCTGCTGGTACGTCAGTGGCCTTGTTCTTTGTCGAAGTGGAATGGGAGCGCGAAACGTCGCCGCTGTGGAATCAGTCTAAGTCTACGATACTGGTTCAGATCTGATCTTCTCTGAATCATATCTGATCTTTTCTGGTCCAGATCTGAGTTTTCGGTTTGACCTGTTAGTGCTGTAACTTACAATTTTGGAAAATAACCGGTTAGACAAAAGTGCAAAGCAAGCAAAAACAAATCTCAAAATTAGACAGACTTAAAGTATTTGGCTTAAAAGCCTCATAAGTCGTGACAATCATTTTTTAACCGTTTAGGATGGTTTGAGCCGCTATGCAACTGTTTAAGACATGGCTGCCCAAACAACCTGCATCAACATCTTGCGCACACAAGAGAGTCGAGCTGGACGAGTGCGATCGGTCGCCATGGGGCTGCTGAGCATCCTGAAGAAAGTGAAGGAGAAGGAGAAAGAGATCCGCGTGCTCATGCTGTGCGTCCCTCTGTCTACTGCTGCTGCGCTCGTGCGCTGTCCTTGCTGATGTTGCTGCTGCTGCTGGTGTTTCTTGTGCACAGCGGACTGGACAATGCCGGCAAGACGACGATCCTGAAGAAATTCATGGGCGAGGATATCACGCAGATCTCGCCCACGCTCGGCTTCGACATTCAGACGCTCGAGTACAAGGAGTGAGTCAGTGGCTGGGATGGTGGCACGTTTGTTTTGCTTGCTCGTTTGCTTGCATCACACGCGGATGTGAAGGGATTATGTGTTGGTCGTGTGTCCGTTTGCTATATTGGTGCTAGTTGACTTGTGCGTTGGTGCTTAAAACTAACATGCGTGTGTGCTTGTGCAGCTTCAAGCTCAACGTGTGGGACGTCGGCGGCCAGCAGACGATTCGCTCGTACTGGCGCAACTACTTTGAGCAGGTCCGACGAACATGTTGCCTTTGCGTACTTGTTCGCTGACCTGTCTTGCTGATTGCGTGTTGTGTAATTGATTGTGTGTGCGAATTTATTATAGACGGACGGACTCGTATGGGTCGTCGACAGCGCAGACAGGAGACGCCTCGAGGACTGCCGCGACGAGCTCCAGAAGCTCTTGACGCAAGAGGTGCGTACTTCACAAGCACTGGACTCAAGAACAAGCCCTTGCAATTCAGCAATCTCTCAAGCAAGTTGCTAAAGAGCTATTGCATATGCACTTGCTAGAAACTCGCCGGCGCGACGCTGCTCATCTTTGCGAACAAGCAGGATCTGCCGGGCGCCATGTCGTCCGCCGAGATCGCCGACATCCTGGACCTGCGCTCGGAGCAGTTTGCGAACCGCCACTGGAACATCGTCTCGTGCAGTGCGTTCACGGGCGACGGCCTCATCACGGGCATCGACTGGCTCGTGTGCGACATCGCGAGCCGCATCTTCCTCATGGAGTAACAACATGCGTACTTAACTACACAAAAAGTAGCCAAAATTAATTTGCCCTTCATGGTGTACTATTGTGTTCTTCCATGCTTGTCAAATGAAATGAGCAAAAACAAACAAGCCAAAGCAATCCCAAGCAATCCAACATGAACGCCAAGAACGCGCAGCTCGCCGAGGCGTTCGTGCCGGCCACGTACGTGCAGCAGGGGCTCGACGCGCTGCGCAATCGCGAGCAGCTGCTCACAGTGCTGCTCTCGCAGCGGCGCGTGCCGGACGACGGCTGGGACGAGCAGAGCGTCGAGATGGCGTTGCAGACGCTCGCGGCCATGGACTCGAACAACTTTCGCAGCAACATCGGCGCCGGCGAGCGCGAGGCGCGTGTCTTCTCCTCGCTCGTAGCACGTAGGCACTTTTATTTGTGCCACGGGGTCGGTCGCTCGGGCGACGTCGCCGCGGTACAGCCAAAGGCGGCAGGCTCGTCGCTCATCGTGCAGCTCGCGAACGCGCTCGCCAAGGACATTTTGAAGGAGGCCGGCATGCGGTGCGTGGCCAGTGCGCTCGTGCTGCCCGTGGCCACGGGCATGTCGCTCACGCTCGTGCTGCTCACGCTGCGCGAGCACAAGCCGCTTGCCAAGTACGTCGTCTGGCCGCGCATCGACCAGAAGTCGTGCTTCAAGTCAATCCTCTCGGCCGGTCTGACGCCGCTCATTGTTGAAAACACACTTGATGCAGTCGATGGCGAGGGCGGCCAATTGCGCACCGACATGGACGCCATGCATGCACTGGTAGAGCAGCACGGCAGCGACGCGATCCTGTGCGTCATGAGCACTACGAGCTGCTTTGCGCCGCGCGGCTTTGACAAGGTGGACGAGATCGCGCGGCTCTGCCAGGAACAAAACATCGCACACGTGATCAACAACGCGTACGGCGTGCAGTCGTCCAAGTGTATGCACCTGGTGAACGAGGCCATGCGCACTGGCCGCGTGGACGCCGTGGTGCAGAGCCTCGACAAGAACTTCATGGTGCCCGTCGGTGGCGCCATCGTGTGCTCGGCGTCCACTGCGTTTGTCGCGAGCGTCTCGAAACTGTACCCGGGCCGCGCGAGCATCGCGCCCACGCTCGACTTCTTCATTACGATGCTCCAGATGGTACGCAATACTGGGTGTGACTTGTGTGGTAGAGAGCTTTACAATTAGCTGAGATTGTGCTAATGGGGCTTGCTTGTTGTTGTTGTGCAGGGCCGCAATGGCTTCAAGCAGCTGCTGAAAGAGCGCAAGACGCTCGCCAAGTACCTCGAGGCGCAGCTCCAGGACGTCGCACAGGAGTGTGGTGAGCGCGTGCTCCACGTACCGTTCAACGACGTGAGAAACAGCAGTTTTTGTTCATTACCACAGGTAGGTAGTTGTCTATGCTGACAGACATTTGCGTACATGTGTAGATCTCGTTTGCGATGACGCTGCGCAGCTTCTGTCCCGAGACCGCAGACGCGCATGCCAAGGCCAAGATGCTCACGTTCTTTGGCGCGATGCTCTTTTCGCGGGGCGTCTCTGGCACGAGGTACCTCAACTGCCCAAGCGATGCTGTCCATACGTTAGTACTTGCTCACAAGTGGCTCACATCCCTTTTGCTAACCACGTACAACAGAGTCGTGTCGTGCTTCGACAGCAAGGCCATCGGTGGCTACACATTCGAGTCCTACGGTGCGCACTTCGACCATTTTCCTGTGGCGTACCTGACGTTCGCGTGCGCCATCGGCATGACAAAAGAGGAGATCGACCAGCTTGTCAAAAAGTTGCGCAAGACGATCGCCGAGTGGAAGGCCAAGCACGGATCTTCAGCAATAGCTCAGACGAAGGAAGACTGAACTCTGGCTACTACTGGCTGGTCTGGGCTTGAAATGATGAAAATTGTCGGATTCGGTAGAAATTGGTCGAACCAATTTCTGATTCTCGAAGGCATCGTGCTCACGAACGTCTATTGTTTTGTTTGTTGTTGTGAAATCTTGTTTGCTGTCCATATGTCCACACACAAGCAAGCACTTGCCTGTCTGTCTTGCTCTCTTCTTCACCTAGGTTCCCTATGTCTTCGCCTCGCTCTCTCGCTCACTGTACCATCCACCCTTCGCCTAGTGCTTCTTGCTCTTGTTCTTCTTGTTCTTCTTGGACGACGCCGGTTCCTCCTTGATCGTCAGCTCCTCGAGCAACTGGTGCGCAATGGCGTCCGCAGCGGCGGCAGCGTCCACTTCCACGCGGCCCTTGGCGCCCTCGACTGCCCGTTCCGTGAACTTGGCCATGAACTTGGCCGACTCGACCACGCGCGGGTCCTCGTCACCAAAGGCTTCCTTAAACAGCGAGTACACCTTCTTCTCGTAGGCGAGGGCTTCGCGGAATCCGCCGGCGAGGCCGCACGCCAGCGCCATCTGGTGCAGCGTGTTCGCAGCCTGGATGCGGTCGAGCTCGCCGCGCTTGAGCGACTCGCGGTGGCACAGCAGCGCCAGCGTGATCTGGCCCACGTCCTGGCACATCATGCCCATCTTAAAGTACAGCGAGCTGACTTCTGGGTAGTGCGGTCCGCTGCAGAACTCGAGCAGGTAGATTGCGCGGCGCAGGTGAGCCACCGCGACGTCGGTCTGGCCGTTCGCGTGCAAAAAGAGCGCCAAGTTGGCGTGCGCGAACGCCGTGTCGTGGTAGTCCATGCCCGAGAGCTGCGTGTAGAGCGCAAGCGCGCGCTGCTGCTGCGCGATCGCACCGGCAATGTCACCCGCGTGGTAGAGCACCGTCGCCAGCGACGTGCTGCAGAGCGCCGCGTCTTCGTGGGCAGCGCCGCACACCTGGAACAGGAGGGCCGACGTCTCTTGCAGCATCTCATAGGCCGTGGCGAGCGAGCCGCCGCTCAGGTGCAGGCGGCCGCGCTCCAGGAGCTGCTTCGCCTGTGGCAGCGGGTGCGCGGGCAGGCTGTGCTTCACCACTGGCACGATGCCCGTGATGTCCTCGATCGAGAACGGCTGCGTGGACGAGAAGTCGTAGTTGCGGCTCACAACGCGGAGACCGTTGCGCTGGCACAGGCGGCGCAGCAGCACGGTCTTGTGCACGCGGCCGAGCGGCACTTCGGCGCTGTCCACGTCTTCTTCGCGGTTCCACAGCGTAAGGTTGTAGTCGAAGCGGCTCTTGATCTCCTTCTCGATCTTCTTCCAAACCAACTTGGTGTCGAGCGCCGCGGTGGACGACGACGAGGAGGCAGCGGCCACATCAGCGACTTCGTCGCTCTTCTTGGCGTTCTTGCCGCTCGTCTTGCCACCCTTCTTGCTCTTTGCCTTGCCGCTGAAGTCCTCGTCGCTCTTCACGCCTGAGGAGCCGAGCACTCCGTTCAGGAGCTGCACCAGCACGTCGCCAGGAGCCGCGCGCGTGGCTTCGTCCGCGTTCAGGACGTCCGCAAGCACGTGCTTGATCGCACGCGCGATCATCTCGACTTCCAGGAGCTCCAGGACGTACTTGGAGATGCCGCCGATGGACTCGAGCTTTTTCGCGAGCGACGCGAGGCGGCCGAGGTAGCGCATGTTGATGCCGCACGAGTGCATGTTCTCCGTGAGCGCGAGTCCGTCCGCTGGCGAGATCGATCCGCGACGGATGTCCGAGAGGAACGCTGGGATGACCACGTTCTGCAGGTACGCCGCCGCATCCTTCGCGGCCTCTTCGTCGGCAGTGGCCTCAGCGTCGTCAGTCGAAGCCTTGTACTTCATGAACACGTTCGGGTTGAGACGCACCGCCGGGATGTCGCCGACTTCGATCTCCTCATCTTCTTCCTTGGCGGCCGAAGCCTCGTCGCCCTCAGACTTCTTCTCAGCCTCCTTGTCCGCCTTCAACGCATCGCGTTTCTCCTTGCGCGCCTGGTTCTGCTTCCAGAGCGAGTAGAGCTGCACGAGCTCAGGACGAAGCAGCGCGACGTAGCCTTCGTCTTCGCGGTTGAAGCGAAGGCCATCGTTCTCAGCGGCCTGTTCGGCGCGCTCGGCGTAGTACGTCGCATCCTTGGGCGTGATGCGCACAAGGTCGAGCACGTACATGCGGCCGTCGGACCCAAGGATGCCCTTGGCCTCCACTGGTCCGCACAGCTTGACGACCTCCGTGGTGGCTTCGCCGCCCACGTTCGCAGCGTTGACGATCTCCTCGTCCTTGCTGCTGGCCTTCTCGTCAGCCTCAGTCTCTTCCTCGTCCTTGCCGAGCGGCTTAATGCTGCGCTCGGCGATGTGGAGCTTCTCGCCGGCCTCGAGCATCAGCGCGTGCATCTTCTCGTTCGACGCGATCGTCTTGCCACCATCCACGGAGCCGTACACGAGCTTCGACGCCGCCTCACCCTGCAGGATGCCCGGGATCACGCTCTGCGCGATCACACGCACGCCCAGGTAGTCCACCACGGCCGTCGCGAGCGTGTGCAGACCCGGGATGTCGGCGTCGTTAAACGCCTTGACACCCTGCAAGTCGCGGTTCGCCGACGAGTACGCGGCCTCCTCGCTCGCGGCGTCCTTGGCCGAGAACTTGCCGTCGATAGAGAGCGAGAAGAAGATGTTGTTGAACACGTACACGTGCGCGCTCACGTCGTCCATCGGGTTGATCGGCGGGATGTGGCCCTCGACGATCGCCACGGCGCCCTGCGTCGCCGACTCGACGAACTCGTTCACGATCTTGTACATCACGCGCGAGCGCACGATCTGCTCCTTGAGCGTCGCGCTCGGCAGCTCGCGGCAGCACTGATACTCCTCGTTCCAGTCGCGCAGCACGCCGCGCTCGTCCATGCCAAACGACGCCGTGAGCTCGTCCTCGGCGCGGTTCAAGTTGTACTCGTGCTTGGCGTGCTTGATCACGGGCGTGTTCCACGGCAGCTTGCCGCCGACGTTGTTGCCCGCGGCGACCATCCACTCGATGGACGCGGGGCCCTGCTTGGCGAGCAGCGCCGCCTTCTCGAGCAGCGCGGCGTACGACGTCTTGAACTTGTCCGAGACCGTCGCGAGCACGTCCGTGAGCAGGTGCGCCTGCGTCGAAGCCTTGAGTGGCAGCGGGTCGAACGTCGTGGCCGTCGAGCGGTTCACGTAGAAGCCATTCACGTGCGCAGTGATGTGGAAGACCGCGCCGTCGGCAATCGTGACTTCCAGGTACATCAGGTCCCCGGCGAGCTTGCGCGGACCAGGCGGCGGGTTGTAGCCCGAGAACACGATGCTCTTGACGCACGTCGGCAGCTTCGCGTCCAGAACGTCGTCGTCCTTTGGCTTCTGGTTCTTGCTGTCGGCGCCGTTCTTCTTCTTGCCCTTCGCTGGCTTCTCATTCGTAGTAGCAGTAGCAGAAGGAGGCGTCGTGCCTGGAAGCGTGTAGAACTCCTTTAGCTCCGGCAGCACGGGCACCTTGATGCCCTCGAGCTTGGCGTGGATGTCGCGCAGCTGCTGCAGTTGCTTTTCGGAGATCTCACTCACCTTCTTCTCGTCCGCGACGGCAGTGGCGTCATTGGTCGTCGCGTCACCATTCGTGGCAGTAAGCGCGGTGGCAGGCTGCTTGCTCTTCTTCTTCTTCTTACTGCCCTTGCCGGTCTTTCCGGCAACAGAGGCGGCCGTCGACGACGACGATGCATCAGCGCCTTCTTCCGAGCCATCTTCCGCGAGCTGCGGGATCGGTGGGTTGCTCAGCACGTCGCGGAAGCGGCGCACGTGCGCACGCACCTTGCGCGCGTCGTACTTTTCGATCACCATCTTGAGCGTCGCGTTGTCCACGACGTCCTTGTACTCGCCGAGCTCGACAAAGTCGTTCAGCGCAACCCTGCACGCCAAGGCAAGCAAACAAAAGGTAACACGTGCCAGGAATCAGCACACTGCCGATGCACCACAGTAGATATGATACATGGACAACTCACCACTTGTCCTGCTCGGCCGAGCGCACCTCCAGGTGGTAGCACGTGTAGCCGGCGAGCGCCGGGTACTCTGCGATGAGTTGGCGCAGCGAGAGCACGGTGTCACCCGCGCTCACATGCTCGAGGCGCACGAGCTGCGCCTTGCCGCTGCTGGCAGCGTCCTTGGCGGTTGGAGGCGCGATGAAGAGCGTGAGTGTCTGCTCCTCTTCTTCTTCGTCCAACGGCGTCTGCGTCACCGTCTCTGGGTCCTGCGCTGGCGCGTGCACGTCGCTGTTGGCTTCGCCCATGATGTGCTGCTGCTTGCTGTCCTGTAGTGTCCTTGCTGCTTGCGCCGTGGGGAAATGCGGAATGTGGGGTGGAGCTCTCGCGCAATCACTCGTTGCGCAAAGACGCGAATGGTGGGTAAGTTCTAACAACTCCGTTTGTTGTTTTTTCTTTCAATTACAAATATAGCCCAATTTTCGCTGGATCTGCTATCATTTGAAGACCAGCGTGTGCAGCAATCTTGGGCTCGCCAACGGAAGCAACACCTCCAGAACGTGTTGCAGCAGCACGTGACATTGCAGCAACGTGTGGTCGTTGCTCGAAAGGAGCGAAGATGCGCGATCGAGAGTGACGCCTTCGAACTCAGAACGAGTGACCGAGAGCTCATGGGAACCCAGAGGCTGCGTAAGGAGGCCGAAGTATTCCCCACTGGTCGACTGACAACTATTCAATTACAAGACCACCAGCAGTTCGTCACGCAACAACGCAATGAGGAATTGAGTCTTCGAACACACTACCAACATTTCGAGGATGAGGTGATTCAGCACCAAGCCAGCCGACTCATTGAGTACCAGCGGGAGACACAAGAACTTGACGTGAGCGAACAAGTGGTGAGGGAGGCTGGCGGTATCCCT
>JAASGT010000190.1:0-39813 GCA_023334315.1 Globisporangium alternatum | reverse complement strand
TACTCGACTCGAGCTCACGATACGAACGGCGAGGACATCCTAGTTCACCACGCAGACGAGTTTGTCCCGGTCTTCCAAGATACGTTTGACGAACTTGCCATAGCAAACCCAGTCTCAACTACAATGAATGGATTCGTTGTGCTCCGCCCGGTAACGCTCCAGTTGTCATCCAATCACTCCGTGGACGAAATCGAGATAGGTTGCCCCGATGGTAGCGCGCGTACGTGGACGACTCGGATCACTTCACACCGAACGCCACGGCCTCATCTGGCTACGGCAATGGCTACGCGGCCAAGCACCAATGGCCATGGCGCCTGAAGGCTACCAACAGTTACGGAAAGTCACCTCAATACTAGCCTTTTGAATCACCTTTTGCCCTTTCTAATGTCGCGGCCTGTAATCAGGTTAGGTACAGTAACGCAATGAATAATGTCGCCTCTCCTGCTTGTCTCGCTTTTTTTTTTGCACCTCAACCCTTTTCCCCTTGCGAATGCTCTCAAAACAGAACATTCAGTGAGGTTTTATGAGCATTGGAGAGAGATGACTTGTGGAGATGACGTACGGCTGTATGGCTACTTGTCTTTGCTTCCAAGAACCTCAATTGAGCAACACCTCGCACATTGCGTATCGTTTCCTTCGTAGCAGTTATAAACAGGATATATTGAGAGTACAGCACAACATTGGTCCAAACAGCGATTTCAAGCGTTTCAGTTTCGAATAGAGAGGTGCACAGTAGCGCAGTTGCTGTAAGAGGACCGCGTTTCCGACCGACCGACCGCCGCGGGCGCATAGCAACGCATCACCGCGTCGAGCAACGAACGCTGGCGCTCGCGGACGAGCGAGCGAGCGAGCCACGAGCTATCGACGAGCCATTCTCTCACGACGACGACAGGCAGGCGACGGCGCGCGCTCAGGACGAGAAACGCACGCGTGCGCAGCGACGATTCGTGTGGCTGTAGTAGGGGCCGCAGCTGGAACGTAATAGACAGACAAGGCGTGGACAGATACACACAGGCAGGTTGAGATCCGCAGCAGTGACAGGCAGTTCAGGCTTCGTGGCTTGAAGCGCAGAAGGCAGCCGATGGCGAGTATGGCACAGGTAGCGCGGTATCCAGACGCGGCCGCGATCAACAACAACAACAATGGCGGCGTGGGTGCAGAGAACAACAACAACAACGAGGACGACGCGCGCCGGTTCCTGCCGCCGCCGGGGATCCACCCGAACAACGCGCTCTTTGGCGCCGTGAGCCTGCCGAAGCCGCTCACGTGGCAGCGGCGCGAGCACATGATCCAGCGTCGCAACATCCTCGGACGCATCGGGCAGCTGCTCAAGCGGAATGCGCAGCTGGTCACTAGTGGTGGCGGAAATGTAGCGACAAGTGGTGGTGGTGCAGATATGAACACGGCGACGCTGGCAAAGACGTGGGCGCTCGCGCGCAAGCTCGAGGTGCTGATCTTCATGAACTCGGCGTCGCTGATGGAGTACAGCAATATGGACAGTCTCGCTCGGCGCGTCCAGGCGCTGACCGCGAGCATCGTGAACAAGAAAATCCGGCGCCAGAACGTGGGCGGCCAGAGTGTGAGCTGCGCGTCTGATAAGGGAGAGACAATGACAGCAGCTACGATTGTACCACCAGTAGTGCTACCGCCTACTGCTGTAGGTCACGCGCATCTCCGGAGACCGCGAGCTCTTTCAGCTTGCGCTCCTTCAGCGTTGGTCACTTCCGTGGCCCCAGTGTTCCCAGCTTCCGGCTACGTGGTTCCACCAGCGCTTGGCGTGACAAGTACATCTCCAATCTCAGATGCCGCGTCGCCACTCGGAGGGATCAGCGGTCGACCACTTCCTGGCATCAGCTTCCTGATGAACAAGCGAAGCGCAGATGAGATGCACCGCACGACGATGAGCCCAGGCGCGCCAGTGTTGGAGGGGAAGCCTGCGCGGCTCGTGAAGCGGATTCGTCGGTCAGTGGATCTGGGCATTTTCTTGTTTCGTGGCTACGAAGAGCTCAATAGTATTGTGTGGAGCTATGTGGACGGCAAGGAGATCATGCGCTGTCGAGGCGTAAGTCGTGCCGCGCGTGAGCTGGCCCCGCTGTTCGTGGAATCGCTGCAGCTGAGCTGCAATGCCATGCAGATTGCACTCGCGACGAGACTCGGCAGCGTGTGCATCCTTCGCGAGTGCATCAACCTGAAGCATCTGGAGATCGTGTCGCTGTCTTCGGGGATGACATTCGGCAAGCTCTCGATGCGAGCGGTCAACTGTCCGCAGCGGTTCGTGGTGACGCACGACGACCACGAGCAGATCGTGCTGGCGCTGGCGCAGCAACTCCGGATCAACACGTTTCCTCGTCTCACGCGACTGGGGATCACGTGCTTGTTCACGAACGAAGAAGCGGACGGCGAGGCCGACGTGCTGCTGAACACGCTGATGATGGGCTGCTGTCCGCAGCTCGAGGAGCTCTGTCTCCCTGGCAACAGCTTTGGCGACTACGGCGCTGCGAAAGTCGCGCAGATGCTTCGCTCTCGCGTGTGCCCGAAGCTCACGCGTCTGGACCTGCGCCGCAACTTTATCGGCGAAGACGGCATTCGCAGCGTGTGCCACGCGCTCGCCGACGGCTGCGCGCCGCACCTCGTGGAGCTCTGCTTTGGCGGGAACACAATCACAGACTCGAGTTTCCACCACATCCTGTACGCGATGGAAAGCGGCCAGCTGCGCAACCTGTGCTTCCTGGGCATCGAGATGAACTACCTGTCGATCGCGAGCATGGAGATGCTCGGGCGGAGCATTGGCAAGCTCATGTGTCCCCTGCTCTCGCAGATCTCGTACAGCGACAACAGCGTGGACAACATGGAGGCGAAGCGCATGATCGCCACGTCGGTGTACCAAGAACGCGTGCGCCGCGAGCGCCGGCTCCAGCAAATGCGCGACGGCCGCACGTTCGACGACCGCGACAACGACTCGCGCGCGAGCTCCGACGATGATGACGACGACGACGACGCATACTCGAGCGACGGCGAGTAAGGGCATTTCAAGAAGTGTCCACAGTCTACGAACTTTTGTGTCGGCGTCGACGTTAGCTGCAGTGAAGAAGTGTATCATCAAGTGCATCCTGTGACGTGAATGACAAGACAACGGAAGAGAAAGAGACACAAGAGAAAAGAGAAAAAAGAAGAGAAGAAGAAACCTCAGTACCAGCAGCTACGAGCGAGAGCGAAAGATCACGACGTGTGAGGACCTCATGAGCTGCTGCTGGTGCTATTTAAACTAATTTATACTGCGTCCGATGCAGAGTGTCGCGAATCCAAAGCCAATCAACGAGAGCCATCGTGCATAGGTATCATCGTGTTCATGTTCATTTTGTTTCTTTCTTTGCATTACAGTTCCCAGGTGTAGGGGCACGCGAGGCAGAGCACGATAATCCGCGTGCGGTCTACGATCGCCTTGCGCCGGTACTGGCGATACCGCGTGCGCGCGCTGCCACAGCTACGGCACTCAAAGAGGTCGCACTCCATGAAGCCGTCGAGCTCGCGCGCGTCGCGCATCACCTCGTGCGTGCGCTTCTTGATCCACTCCTTGCGCTGGCGCACGAGCTGCGGGTTGGCCATGTCGGCTGCGCTCATGCGCACGAGCGCGGCCGCGGGTAGCTCGCCCGAGAGCAGCCGCTCGCGCAGCGCCGCGTTGCGCGTGTCCTTGAGGTTGAAGAGCAACTGTCGGGCCTTCTGGCCGTAAGATTTCGGCAGCGCGAAGCTATGGGATGTTCAGATACAGCATTCGATGTTTTTAGTACAGTGCTGATGAAGCAGAACATGAAGATAAAGCGACCACAACGGTGTTTGTGTACCTCTGGCCGTGGGCGCCAAAGAGCGCGCTCTCGACTTCCTGCGCGACGACGGGGGCGCTGGGCGTGAACGGCAGCAGAATCTCGCCAAGTCGCGTGGAGAACTTGCGCCGCGCCACTGTTGTAAAGGTCAGACAGCATAACGTATGAGTTAGCAATACTAAGGCATCATCGATAGAGCTACGGCTGTGGGATTAAAAAACGCACGTGTGCTCATGGCGAGGCTCCAGGACTTGCAGACGCGGCCCACTTGGCCGAAGCTCATGACGATCACCAGCACCTCCTGCGGCAGCTCACTGGCGTAGCTGCTGCCTGTGGGTTTCTCCATCGCGAGCTGCAGCGACATGGTCTCCTGCGACAGCAGCAGCGCGTCGTCACTAGCGTTGTTGTTGCTGGCGTCCGCATTGCCTACATCGAATAAAACAACATGCAACATAGCACCATCAGTTTTGTCTCACGGTGTGCAATCCGCCATTACGAGCAGCGCATGTTGTGCGTACCTGCGAGCTCTTCCTCGAGCTCCAGCGCCCAAGCAGCTTCATCATCTTCGTCTTCATCGTCTTCGCTATTAGCACTGCTGCTGCTGCCAGATCTGCTGCTCAAGCCGACGACGGCGCGCGTGGGGCAGCGGCGAACCTTTGCGGCTTTACCTGATAGTGCGCTCATCGCCGACATGTTGTGTGGATAACGTGTGTATGTGTGGGTAGGATGCCTCGAGGACCTACTGCGAAGCGCAGGTGTGGGCGCGAAAAGGTTACTGATCAAGAGCGCTCACTCGCCGCCGCCACCGTCGTCGTCTCAACTGCCTACGTCTTGCAGCTGATCCGTTCTTCGTAATTGCTGCGCAAGTCAGCAGTGCAGCTGCTCATAAACTGGTAAGCATCTACCTTGTAATTTGTATGCTGGCTGCACAGTTTTGTTTCGACAGTTTTCCATTGCAGCTCCTCATGATCGAACTAAAGTTCAGTTCCTCCGAGGCCGGCCGTGAGTATCGCTCGTGTCTTCGTGCGTATAGCAGCCGAAAGCAAGGGCTAAGAGCTCAAGCCAAGTGATATCAGCTCGTCTGTCTTGTTACCTCGTCCTTGGGCTACAACTATCAACACTCGCACGCTTTCTCCACAAAGCGCTGAATGCGGAACGGAGGGAACGCGACGTCGCCACGCGCATCCACGGCCACCACGTCCAGCAGCACAAAGGACGGCGGCGATTCGATGGCAGTACTAGCAGCAGCAGTAGCTGCCATCTTGCTCCGCGCCACCAACGCGAAAATACTGACAACAAACGCACACAAGTCACTTTGTGAAGCCAGCCACCAAGCGCTTGCGAACTCATGCTTTCTTTGTACAAACAAGCACTACCGTACCTCATAGAGAGCTCTTCCGGCCGCTTCTTCTTGCGCACATCGAGCGTCAGAATCGCTCGCTTATCGTGCGCCAGCGCGTGGATCTCGACCTGATACTTGGTCTGCGTTCACACGTAGTTGTCAGTCCAGTTGGTTGTCCACCAAAGAAGCCGCTCCCTGGTGAATATGTCCACCTCAGAGAGACAGATAACCTTACCTGGATAAACTGGACAATAGCGTCTACACTCTGCAGGTCGCTGCTCAGCGGCACATTGATCTTGCTCCACGCCGTAAAGTTCTCTGGAACCACGCGCAACGGCCCACCTCTCGTGGCCTCCAACGCCAATGACTTGACCTGCAGCGGCGCTTCCAGTGGGCGCGGCTCAAGGCTGTAGGCCGCAAGCCCACCACCGCCGTTCGTGAGACTCGGCAGCGTCAGTCGGTACTCGCGCTGCTCATTTCGCTTCGCCTGCAGCACTTTGACTAGCGCAAAGGTCTGGAGAGCGCCGAGGATCGTGGCGATCGGCAAAAAGTCACTCGTGCGGTCGCCCGCGAGCAGACAGCGCAGCGACGCCAGATCAGGAAGCAGTGGCGCCCCGAGCGCTTTCATCTGGATGTTGACCAGGCTCTGGAGAAAGTGGCAGTGCAATTTTGCGGTCTTGTGAGCATCGAAGGCGATCGGTTGCACGCGCTTGCAGATCTGCAATAGATGTGACGCACTGGAGACTTCAAAGCTGCTGAGGATGCCACTGCGTGTGCGTGGGTTCGAGTGGAGACTGAAGAGACTGGCGCGAATGGCGGCTCTTGAGAGGAGTTTGCGGCGCTCGTCCACTACGCAAAGATAGAATTATGAGCGAGAGTCTGAGGGTAATCGAAATGGTGAGCGAGCTTTTGTTGTCAATACCTGGCGGGACTTGGATCTGCAGCGAATCGGCGATGATGCATGCCATGGATGCCACAAGCTGTGTGTTATCTGAGTTGTCCTCTAGGTCGATGTTCAGCAGGATGACTGTAGAAGTGTCTTCCTCAGCTGGGCCATTCTCTTCAAGACGCTGTAGTAGCATAGGGAGGAGCTCACAGATCTTCCAGGCTTCCACAACGCAACTTTCAAAGGTTGTGGCGTTATGTCCACGCTGCACAACGCTCCAGACGCCCCAGAGATCACCCGCCGACAGCTGACGAAGTGGCTCGTTGGAGGATTTCGTGACTGCGCTTGCAAAGGCGTCGACCGCCAATGCGATGCTGTTGCTGAAGATGAAGCTGAACAGCGCCTGGCTTTCCGTCACAATCGTGCCAATTTCAAACTCTGCCCAACCATTTTGAGAATAGTCAGTGCCACTTTCTCTTGAACGTGGAATCCCACCAGCTTCTTCTGATGCAAGCGACGGGAGGTGGTCGAACACAAAGAGCTGTGGATTCTTCCGTTTTTCGTTTGGGATGAGTGACTCGCTGAACGTGGCTGACGCATGCGGAATGAAAGTGTGGAGGTGAGCTGCTTGCGAGCCCTGACCGCTGAACAGGAACGGCTTCTCGAATGCGCGGCACTGGCTATCAACCCAGAGTTTGTCCTGCGCATAAGCAATGTTAGATACTGTTATGTCACACAATAAGACACTGTTCACATGCGTACGTACCGTCAAGTTCAGCGAGTCGCAGCACACGACATGGGTTCTGCTCCACGCATCTTGGTCATTCCAGCCTTTCACCCGCATCATGGAACAGAACTCGAGCTTTGCCTTGGGGAAATGGTCGTCTACAAACCCGCAGAGCGCCTTCTGCATCGTTTGCCCCACGTCCTTTGGTGCAACCAGTACGCGAGAGCTGAGACTGACGGCGTCCACATGTTCGTTTTGGTTGTCTTTGTTGATATCTGCTGCGATTTGAATATGCTCGTGGGATCCGATCCCCAGACAGAGCGCATTCTATACACAGTCACATATCGTGAAAATCAGTGAGCCAACGAAGCCCTAGGATGGTTTTTCGCTCTGTAGAGAGCCCTACCTTGAGCAGCTCCACGTTGGTGGCCTCCATCCCAACGAAGCTCAGCACGCTCTGCTGGAGCCGCTGCTGCAGGAATGACGCACCAAAGAGCGCCACGAGCGCGTTCTCTCGCGACGGCGTCGGTGTCGCAAACTCCGACGGTGTCTTCAGATGCTCGATCTCCGTTGGAAGGAGGCTCAGGACGTCAAAGTACAGGAATTGGCTCTGAGGGTGGACTGGAGCGCCCAGCTTGCCTGTGAGGGGGATTTGCCATGCTTGTCATGTCAATAATGGCTCATGATTCAGAAAAAACACACTTCGTAAGGACATACCTGCAAATTTTATGACGTGGATGGCCGCGTAGCCTGCTATCAGCGCACTCAGCGGCTGAAACTCGGACGCTGGACAGCAGAGGAGGCGTCGGATGAGGCTCTCGTCAGGCTCAAGCTTCGCGTCTTTGCCGCTGTTGCTGGCACGGTTGAGTTCTAGCGCTTGGGCATTCTACAGGATAGCAGGATCACAGAGTTGATACTTGTGTGTGTCAACACTGAGTACCATAGCGGAAGAATCGAAGTAAAGTACCAGACCATGTTGCAAAACTTGCGGACGAGTGCCAACATTTGCTCGACGTGCTCACGGTTGTTGCTCTCGGGATAGAATCCGAACTCCTGGCGGAAGCCGTAGAGCCCCTGCATCGCCAGGTGCGCACTCACGGCCTTTTCTCCTGCTTCATTAAGTACACGAAGTTAGAGCTCACCATCGATGGACTAGAGAACCTATTAACGCACACACAAACCACTTACTGTGCGTGTCTGCGCTTGCGTCTTCCAATGGGAGCGCGATGTCCCCAGGGCTGATGATGCGCTCACGGAGACTGCGGTGGCTCGCTGCTGTCGTGCTGCGTCTCCTGAGCTTCCGCAGGTGCGTTGCCGCTTTCACTCGGTTGAGGAGCTCCTGAAGCTCGTTCTCGCTTGTGTTGGCAGCCACGAGCAGACGCAACTGGACGCTAGTCGGAGAGAGAACGGCCTCCACTTGGCATACCAGAGAGCTCGAGCTCTCACTTACGCCCTCAGAGTCAGTTGCAGTGGCGGCTATACGTAGACAGACCGAGTCGCCAGGGCCAAGCGCCAAATCGAGATGTGGCTCCTTTACGACTAGCGTGACGACTCGTGCGTCGCTGCTGCTGCTCACCTGTGAGCGCCTGGTGAGCACTCGGAACTCCACGAGCCCATGCTCGTCTTCAGCCACGTGGTGTTGTGAAAAGTCCGTGAAGAGAAACCCAAATGCCCCACGGCTCTCGGCGAGAACGAACCCCACGGGCGGTGACTGCGCGCGGCAGAACTCGTTGTACGCGATGAGCTCCTCGCGGCTGAACTGCGCGCTCGAGAACACAACAACCTGTCGTTATGGTGTTGGCAACCCACGAGCTGCCTTCGTAAGTGAGTACAGTCTAGAGAAGAGTAAGTACACGCACGAGTCGCCATCCTCACGTGGTAGTTGAGCAGCAGGTCGAGCGCCAATGCGCCGGGGATCGTGCGGACGTCAGCGAACGGATTGAGCTCGTTCAGACGAGCCGCGAGCAGCTTGACCTTCGGTTTGCCTCGGTCTCCTTCGCGCAGCAGGAACTGCCATACAGCAACAACAACGTATCACGTTAGTTGCTGCCGTAGATACTTGCTGCTACTCTTGATACCAAAGTGTCAAGTGCTCGCTCGCTTGGTACATTGGTAGCAAAGTCTTCTTCGCGCACGAGGTCGTCGTCCAGTAGCGTCAGGCGCTGAGTGCCCGTGAGCGCAAGACACTTGGCTGGTCAAAACAATTAACCGAGCACGCGGGTGAGCACTATACAAAGTGGAAGCAATGGAGATACTTCGCACGCACCGATCTCAAAGCCGACGCCTCGCAAACCAACCACGAGCACATGCAGCAGTGCAACTTGCTCCATTCTGGTCACTTGCACGAACACACATGCGCCGGTAGATTAGCGTCCAGATACCGCACACACTTATAGAAGAGAGTTCTACGTACCCTGCAGCGCCGAGCATCGTGCGCTGGCGACGGAAGTACGCTTCCGCCATCGTCGTCGTAAGCGCCGATGTTGAAGTGTTCAAATGCGCGTTTTGCACACAGAAAACCTCTTTGGGCACCCGCCGTCTGTTTAGGCAGAGAGGTTTATTGCACCTTGACCATAGTGTAGCCGACTGCGCGGCAACTTGCACTTGTAAGTCTTAGTGCTATTTCCGCATTGGCACTTACATTGTGCAATAATTATACCAAAATTTGTATGCTATACGGTTTGCAGGTAGTTGGTCAATGTACAATTCACAATGCTCAATGACATTACACTTCCATTGTGCGGTGATCATACCAAAATTCGTATGCCATACAGCTTCCAAGTAGTTCGCCGAACAATGCACGACAATGTACACTCATGCGCCCTCTCACACACGCCCTGTGTTCCCACGGCACATCGAACAGCATTGCTCTTAGAAATGAAAGAGAAAGGGGGCGAGAGCACCAATAATTGCTCCAGCACTGGTTCTGACCATTACTCCGTCTCCACCGACAACTCCAGCTCCAACACCAACGACCCAGCGCCGTCACCCAATGCGCAGATAGGAGGAGGCACACCTTCGTTTCAGATCACTATGTCCGCGTCATCAGTCTCAGCCTTCACTTCAGTTGCAGCTTCAGCTCCAACACCACCCAAGCAGAAGAGCGCATTGTTTCTAACGGCGACGATGTTTCGAGTGAGGGTGCTAGCGCTGTTGGCGCGAAGGCGCCGAGCCAGCAAGCGCGCAGCGCGCTCAGCACGCCATTCTCCAATTTGCCGTCGATAGTAAAGCAAGACAAGAACGCCCGCCACACCGCCAAGCTCTGAGTCCTCCCTGCTGCCCGAGACGATCGCGGCTGCCTACGAGATCAACGTCCGCACTGCTGCTAACTGGGCGCCCGCCGCCCGCGCTATAGACGAGTGGGAGCCGCCATAAGGGAAGTGGGAAGAGCTCCGCTACCACCGAATGCGGGAAGAGTTCGTCGATCATTTGGAGGAGCTGCTCTCAGCGAACCCGCACACAACTCTGCTCGAGATGTCCGCTAGGATTGAGGCGACATTTCGTCTGCCCGTGTCGCCCCAAACCCTCAAGAACGCTTTCGACGGCCGATTCTACTCAAGAAGGTCCATTACGAGCCCAACTACATGAACCACATGGAGAGCAAGATCAAGCGCCGCGATTACCAACGTCAACTGACCGAGCTGACTGCCGACGGCAAAGTTGTGTTTTATCTCGATGAAACCAACTTTAATGTTTGGTGCTCTCGTCTGTACGGAGAAGCAAGATTGACCAGCGTGCGGCGTCAGTTCGCCCATATCACAAGGCGAGAACATGCACGTGATCGCGTGTATCTCAAAGGATGGCCTCGAGTGATACGAGCATCCCTTTGAGTCTCTAAAGAAGGTCGACTACCATGAAGTAGTTCGCAGTGCTGCGGCGTCTGAGCGAGACGTACACGCTCTCGGACGTGGTGCTGGTTCTCGAAAATGTCCCTTGTCATCGTGGTCTTGAGGAGGTTTTCAGCGAGAGTGAGTTTGAAAGAGCCACCTTCTCCGGTTTGGTCCATACCTTCTAATGCTAAACCCAATCGGGGACGTTTTTTCTGCATTCAAGGTTGAGGTCAAGCGCTTCCTCGCAGTGCGTCGCGAATTGATCATCGCCCAGCCACCCGCCGGCACCACGATCAAAGCTCACCGCGCGCGTTTTCTCGAGCAGTCTGCCGATCATACTCTTCCTCTTGTTGCTACATCCATTCTGTGCGACAGCTGCCACCTCCACACCATGAGGTTCCACGAGAGAGTTTGGGATTTGGCGGATATGCCTGTTGGAAATTAAAATTTGCCAATATACACACGTATTAAGTATGATAAATATTAATTTGTGTGGACTCACGATTTGAGTTTGAGCTGGAAAAGGTGTATTTGGCTCACAAGCAGTGTCAACTCATTTTGTCAGTTCAGGAAATCCGGGTTTTCGATGAGGAATAGTTAAACCAAGTGAAATCTGCTATTTTGAGGTCTGTGTCGCTCGTGTGCACAACCATAACTCATCCTTACAGTATCCAGCATTAACACGGAAACCATTCTGAAGACACAAGCAAATGTGCCACGTGGGTGTGCGTGTTGAACAGGCTCTCTCACAAGGCAAAAGCAGACAGCAAAAAGATGCAGATGCGGCAGCGCGCGGTCAAGGGCGACGTGGACGACGTGGGCGTCAACGCCGACGTCAGCGATGGGGATCTCACGCGCTCGGCGCGTCGCGCGCTCAAGCGCGTGGACGTGTACCCCAAGATGCACCGCGAGTTCAAAGTGCAGACCGAGTTCGGCGCCACGGGTGCGTTGTCACATGATGTTGAATCTGTTTCACCTGTGGTGTCGATGAGTTGTTGAGTGTGCTGATGTTATGCTCATGACGTTACGACTATGCGCTTGATGTAGTATCGGTGGTGGCCGGCATCGTAATGCTGATCCTCTTCCTGTCCGAGTTCCGCGCGTACATGAGCCTCAATACGCACGAGCACATGGTCGTGGACTCGAGTCTCAACGAGAAGCTCCAGATCAACCTCGACATCAGCTTCCTCGCGATCAACTGCAAAGGTGCGTTGGTGTATTTACACGGTGTATAGGGCCTTTATGGATCAGCATGCATCTCACACATGGTCCTATCTATTCTTTTGCTTTCAGACGCGCACATCAACGCGATGGACGTGGCAGGGGATCTCCAGATGAACATGCACCAGACGATGAAGAAGATCCGTCTGGACGCGAATGGAAACGCGATCGGTCGTTCAATCACGATGGGCGCGGCGCCAGCGTCCACGGAGACGACGCCGCCAGGGTACTGCGGCTCGTGTTTCGACGGCGTGCACCCCGCGGGCAAGAAGTGCTGCAACACGTGCGACGAGCTCAAGGAGGCGTACATCGCGAGCGACCTGTCGCTGGAAGATGCCGAGGCGAAAGAGCAGTGCATCCGCGAGAGCTTCGCGGACGAGCAGCTGGCGGAGGAGGGTGAGGGC
This sequence comes from Globisporangium alternatum, assembly GCA_023334315.1. NCBI lineage: Eukaryota > Oomycota > Peronosporomycetes > Pythiales > Pythiaceae > Globisporangium > Globisporangium alternatum. The sequence goes on along the minus strand of JAASGT010000190.1, from coordinate 27,582 downwards.
TGCCGCTTTCAGGGTCTGATGATGGTCAACCGCGTCGCGGGCAACTTCCACGTCGCGCTCGGCAAGACGTTCCACCGCGAGGGGCGGCTCGTGCACCAGTTCCGACCGGGCCAGGAACTCACGTTCAACGCGAGCCACGTGATTCACAGCCTTTCGTTCGGCGAACCGTTCCCGGGCCAGGCCGGTCCCCTCGACGGCACGAACAAGAACGCCGAAAGCAGTACGGCTCGCTTGGCTGCTCTTCTGTCTTCAATTGCGGCTGATAGACTCATACGTACCGACTCTCTCATTTTCTGTGTCTCTGCTAGTTGGCGGCGTGTTCCAGTACTTCATCAAGGTCGTCCCAACCATCTACAGCGACATCTCGTCCAAGGTGCACTCGTACCAGTTCTCGTACACGCAGCAGGCGCGCTACTTGGACCCGTACGGCCAGCTCTCAGCTCTGCCAGGTACGTCTTGAGTTGAAATCAACCACCGTGCAGCTCTTGTGGGGCGTTTAGGCTGATCCGCTGGTATGAATTGTGCATTCCGCAGGCGCGTTCTTCGTCTTCGACCTCTCGCCGTTCGTCGTGAAGGTGGACAACGACCGCGTGCCGCTAACGCATTTCCTCACCAGCATCTGCGCTATCGTCGGTGGCGTCGTTTCGGTACGTCTTGACACATTGGTAGCTCTAGTTGTTTGACTAGACAATGTGCTCACGGTGTCTTTTGTTTGTGTGCCTCTTTTGCTGCAGATCGCCGGCTTTGTGGACTCGTTCATGTACAACTCGCTCCAGGCGCGTCGCGGCTCGAGCAGCTCGGCCTCCAAGTACGGCTAAGCGACGCGTCCGTTGTGCATTCATAGCTTCGCTACAGATAACAAAGTCAAGCAAGCGTAGAGAGGTAGAGAAGGAAGAGAGAGCAGACGTCCAAGGTGTCTAGCGAGCAAAAAATCCATTGTCTTGATATGTGTTGGAACACTGTAGGACCTGTCATCCTCCTCCATTCTGCTCTGTGTCAGCACATCTCTCGCAACTCACACTCGCTCATTCAAAATTCAAGTCATTATAAGAATTATTTACGGCACACTGTCCGTCCCGCATTTTGAATTGTCAAACAGCAGCGCAAAAAGGCAAACGGCAATGGGCGGCGATCTGCGCAACAGTCGCGCGCGCCTCAAGACGCTGCTCAAGAGCGTCCAGTACCCGCATGTACACGCCACCAGGTACTTCTACACGCGCGCACGTACTCTCTATCAAACTGTGCACTTACTGCATGCCTGCGCGTCACTTTGTCATTTGCAGCTTGGAGAGCGCGAGCGTGCAGGACCTGCTGCGGATCCTGCACTTTGCCCTGCTCGACTACTCGCGCGCGGTCGCCGCGTTCATTCAGAGCAAAGTGGGTGACTTAGAAACACGTACAGCTGCGTATACGTTCGCCTATTGATGTGTGTGTGCATGTGCGATTTTATCAAAGGGCTATGACCTGTACGGAAAGACGGATGCGCGCTTCATCGACAGCGTTTTCCGCCTGCTGCGCGACGAGTTCAAGTACTTCCCGTCGCTTAACTCGACACAGTTCCTGTCCGAGCACTTCTGGGAGCGCAAGCTCAACCTCGTGTCCGACATCCTGCAGCTCGTGCTCGCCAAGCACGACGAGAGCGTGTGGTTCAAGCGGCAGCAGGACGCCGTGTGGTCCAAGCCGAGAGAGTGCGTGTGCGCCGTGTGAAATGGGCTGGTGCTATTGGCTAGGCATTGATCTCACAATGGTATCTTGCTGTTTATGCTAATGTTGCTGCTTTAGGTCGAAAGGCGCGCCGACGCGCATCGAGAACCACATCTTGCCGCCACCTCCACAAGAGAAAGCCCCGAGCCACGTGCTGACCGTTCTGCAGCTTCTTCGTCAGAATCAGAGCAAGTCACGATCGAGAGAAGTCCAAGTTGCTGCTAACAGCAATCGCAAGGCGGGTGCAGAGAGCGTATCGTCACCAGAGCGCTTGAGCTCTGAAAGGAGGGTGGCAGACAGATGGAGTGCAAACTCTCAGCGGCCATCGCCGGAGCAGAATGACGTGACGCATGCTCGCACGGTCAGTACTGATACGTGTGTGTGCACTCTTCGCTGGGCTGCGAGCATTATCTCAAAAGTTGTTTGTGCTCGAATGCAACAGAAACACGTCACGTTCGACTCGTTCGACAACAACGATCACGAAGACGATCGTACTTTCAAACAAGACGCTGCAATAGAGAACGACGACGGCAAGAGAGATCCATACACAACTATCAACCACACTGAGCGAACAGCTCGTCCAAGTGCATCAAACACCGCAGATTTGGCAGAGGTGAGCTGCTTTCACATTCATTCTCCATGGCTGCTTGTTCAATTCTGACTCTTTGACGATTGGCTGTCGTGATCCTCTTAGACCCTCGCAGCGCTGAGCAACCAGATCGCTGGACTCTCGAGCGCCTTCATGACCAAAATCTCGAACGTAGAAGAGCGTCTCAGTCGTCTCGAGAGCCAAATGCACACGCTTTCAACACTTTCTGACCAGACGCAGGACCAAATTCACTACCAGCACACGAAGAGGGACTCCAGTCCGCTTGCAGACGTCACAATTGCAGGCGACAATAAGGATAACCAGATAGAGAATCAGAGGTCTGTAAGCAGTACTAGCAGTAGTAGCAGCAATGGCAACGGCCACCACGTGCAGTCGGAGGCCGCGAGCAGATTGCGCTTCCAGATCGAGTCGTGCTCGTGGCCACCAAAGCCGTCAGTGTTCTCGCGTCCGTAGCAACAGCGAGGTTCGTAACTCAACTACATTGTCGTTTGCGAAAACCTCCTCGCTAATCGTACTGGGTGTCATTAGATTCGAAGCATCTTGCGAATTAGACTTCGCAAGATGCATGTTGGCGCGAAATGTGGCATCTCGAAATGTGCTAATTCGACTGCTAGCAATTACTCGAAGGTCAATTTGACACCCCTTTAAAATGGGTAACTGTCTGCAACAAAGTTGCAGCACAACCAAAAGATGAAGAAGAGCTCCGAAGACGAGGAGAGCGACGAAGGCGTCGAGTGGATGGACGACGACGCCACTGCTGCTACCACCACCAGCAGCACAAGAGCAGCAGCAGATGTGGGTTCGCTAGCAGAAGAAGAAGAGGATGAGTTTGAATACTCTGACGAGGAGCTGGATGACGCCGACGAGGTGGACTGGGAAGACGTCGCCAAAGTTCCAAGCTCGTCCGCGACGGCAACGCCATTAGCACAAGCGCCAGTTGTCGCAGAGCTGCAGCATCGCAGCGATCACGCAGTGGAAGAATATGCCAGTAGTGGTGCCGATTCAGGTGGTGATGGCGATGATGACGGCGACGAGACGTATGAAGAGCCAGACGAAGAAGCTATGGAAGATAGCGACGATGACGAGAGCGATGGCGACGACGAGCAGGTGCTAACGGATCTGCAAAAGGTCAACTGGGAGCAAGTTAACCAAGTGCTGCAGCAGGAAGCTCTGAAGGTCGCGAAGCAGCAGCAGAAGCAGAAGAAGCGCAAGACGGTGATGCGCATGTCCAAGGCGGACAAGGAGCGCGAGCTGACGCTGCACCAGAGCCACCTGCTGCTGCTGCTCGCGACGCAGCTCAAGTGGAACGCGCTCTGCCAGTCGCCCGTACTGCGTGGACTCTTGCTCTCGATCACATCCGGCGGCGCGTTCGACTTCTATGCGGAGATGAAGCGCCACCCGCTCAAGTACTCGCTCGAGATGCTCGTGCGCTGGTTTAACCAGCACTTCCACGTGCTCTCGACCTCTGAGTCGACTACTCACAACGACGATAGTGGCGGCGGTGTATCAAATGCACAGTGGGGTGAGATCTTGACAGAAGCCAAGCTGATGCAGGTGTTCTTTGACCGGAGAGGCCGCGACTACGAGCTGGCGGTACTCTTCACGGCGCTCTGCCGCGCTCTCCCTCTCTACTGCCGCCACACGTGCGCGCTCGACGCGCTGCTAGTTCAGCAGACTAAGGCGTTCGAGGCGTCCTCTGCTGCGTCTCCAGTGAGTGGCAGCAGCCGCAGTCGGAAGCGATCACGTACACAGTCAGGAACGCCAAGAGCAGCAGCACAAGACCAAGCTGTGAGTGCTGAGATTGCGTCCACGCAGAGCTTCTGGGCCTGGACGGAAGTGTTTGATGAGAAGAAGCGCGTGTGGGTCCACGTGGATGCCATCCGCAAGATCGTCGGACAGCCGCGCGAGATCGAGTCGCTTCGGGGCAAAGGCGCGCCGTTCAGCTACGTCGTGAGCATCACTCCCAGTGAACGACTGGTGGACGTCACGCCTCGCTACGCAGCCAAGTGGAGCAAGAGTATGCGGTTCCGCATAGCAGACGCGTGGATGGGAGACGTGCTGGAGATGCTGAACACAGAAGCGACGAGCAAGCGACACCCTGTCGTTGGCTGCGACCCATTTACTATCCAGCAAGGTGAAGACAAGTTGCTGACGGACGAGAAGGCCAAGCTACTGGCGATGACCGAGTCGGAGGAGATGCCCGCGAGTATTGAGGCCTTCAAGAAGCACCATCTGTACTGTCTCGAGCGCCATTTGGGAAGGTTCGAGTGCATTTACCCTCGCAAGGCCGTCGGCATCTTCAAAGGCCAGCTCGTGTTCCTCAGGAAGCACATTCAGGTCACGCGGTCGGCGTACCAGTGGCTCCGTATCGGCCGTGAGGTGAAGGAGTCCGAGCGAGAGACGCCTGTAAAGTGGTACAAGAAAGGAGGAAAGCAAGCCAATGGGTCTACTGGCGGTGCTGGGCAGGACTCGGACAGCGACGACGACGCCACTGGCGGCGGCGCTCATGTAGCCAATCGCGATGGTGCACGTGCGATGTTTGGCGTGTGGCAAACGAGCGCCTTCGTGTCGCCGCCAATAGTAAACGGCGTCGTGCCCAAGAACTCGTACGGGAACATTGAGATCTGGAGCGCGGCCCACGTACCCCGCCACGGCGTGCATGTGCAACTACCACGCATCGAGAAGGTCGCGCAGCAGCTCGGCGTGGACTTTGCGCAGGCAGTCGTGGGCTTTGAGGTCAAGGGCGACCGCAACGTGCCCAAGTTCGACGGCATCGTGGTCGCCGAGAGCGCGCTGGAGCTGCTCGTGGACGCGCACGCGCACATGCAGCAGAGCACGATCGAGAAGGCGATCGAGAAGAACCAGCAGCTCATCGCCAAGCGCTGGGAGCGCCTCGTGCGGCGTCTGCTGCTGCGCCAGCGGCTTGAGGACGACTACGGGACGGTGGCGAAGACCTCGTGATGGATGAGTGAGTAGCAAAGCAACCTGTGCTGCTGGCGTGTCAAGCGATTCAAATGGCATGCGCAAACGTGCATTCCGCTGGTGATGATGTGGTGACAATTCTTTCAATGACACAGTTGAACTCATTATGAGAGCAGTCACCACGTAGTGCATTCAAATAAAAATGCGCGGACTTTATATTCTCATTACATTATAAGAAGGTAACAAGTAATATGTAAAGGGTCTGAGCCTATCAAAATTGGCTCACTCATCCAAACAGAGCGAAAGAGTGCACGTTCTCATTCACTTCTCAATTTGACCTACAAAGTAACAGACACACGAGATGCACGGCGTGCGCTCGTGTTTCGCGAGACGATGGCGGCCCCACACGATGCCAGACGCAGCAGTAGCAGTCAGGACAGTGCGCCGCTCAAATGTGATGATGAGCTCTCGGCTGCTGGGCGTGCGAGCAGCGAGCAGCAGCAGTAGTGCCGCCGCCACCACCAACACGACGAGCGAGTGGAAGAAGCGCATCGAGCAAGGCCCAGGCTTTGCGGACTTCCTCAAGGCGAGCAATGGAAACGCAGCTGTCGTCCCTTTTGAAGACGACGGTGGTGATGACGAGATTCGGCGGCCAACACCCGAGGAGTCCCTCGAGCAGATTCGCGACATACTGCGGCAGATCCGAGAAACGGTGAGCATGTGAATTATGAAGCACACAGGCTATGGCTGTACTGATGCTAATTGCTGTTGTGTGATATTTATGTATTGAACCTGCCTACAGGAGCACATGAAGGACCGCTCGCCGCAGCTCGTCGACCGTTTCGGACGTGCGCACACGTACTTGCGCATCTCGCTGACCGAGCGCTGCAACCTGCGGTGTCTATACTGCATGCCGGAAGACGGTGTGGACCTGCAGCCGCAGGACAATTTGCTCTCGACGCCCGAGATCATTCGCCTGGCCAAGCTCTTTGCAGCTGTGGGCGTGAACCGAATCCGCTTGACTGGTGGCGAGCCGCTGCTGCGTCGCGACTTGGTGGACCTGGTGGCGCAGTTGCGAGCGATCGACGGCATCAACTCGGTCGGCGTGACGACAAACGGCATCGTGCTGCAGCGGAAGCTCAAGGCGCTGCAGGAGGCGGGCGTCGACCGACTTAACATCAGCTTGGACACGCTGCACCCGGACAAGTTCGCCAACATCACGAGACGGCAGGGCTTCCAGCGCGTCATGGATTCGATCAAAGAAGCCCAAGCGCTGGGCTTCTCGCCCGTCAAGATCAACTGCGTCGTCATGCGTCACTTCAACATGGACGAGATCGTCGACTTTGTCGCGTTCACGGAGAAGATGGCGGTCGACGTGCGTTTCATTGAGTGGATGCCGTTCGACAGCAACAAGTGGAACGACGAAACCTTCGTGTCCTTCAAGGAGATGATGGCCGTGATCCGCGAGAAGTACCCGATGGTCGAGAAGCTGGAAGACGATCCGAACGACACGTCGAAGGCGTTCCACATTCCTGGATTCAAGGGGCAGTTCGGCTTCATCACCTCGATGAGCGAGCATTTCTGCGGCTCGTGCAACCGACTTCGGCTAACCGCAGACGGCAACCTGAAGGTCTGTCTCTTTGGCAACTCAGAGGTGAATCTGCGTGATGCAATGCGTTACGACATCCCGGATGACGACATTCGCGACATCATCGACGTGGCTGTGAAGCGGAAGAAATTTGCACTTGGTGGGCATGGCGACATGTATGGCATCTCCAAGGCGAAGAACCGCCCGATGATCTTGATCGGCGGCTAGACTGTGCATCCTAGACTAGGCACTTAATCCACCTCTGATTGGATTGCTGCGCGTGTGTGTTCATGTTAAATAGAGCTGTTCATCTTGCCGTGAGTCAGTGGGTTTGCACTAGGTTCAGCGTGTGGATGTCTAACCTTACCGTCTTTGGATCTAGACAGCTATCAACAATTCAATTTGCAGATTGCACAAAACTTGTCATTCGAGCAAATTTGGACGACAAAGGGCATGGAGTATAAATGCAGCTTCGAACCTTGTTTGGGAGCAGGTCATGACGCGACGATCCCTTCTGATCTATGGCCGCTCGCTCACTACGATGAAATCCTGCTCACGGGCTCGCAAAACTGGATACTGTAGGCTTTATCATCTTGTGCCTCGAGTGCTCTTCTTCACGCTTCAAAAGCTGTCTTGAACGATTGTTAAAATGTAGGCTCTTCTCTTTTCTTTTCTTGGATTTCTTCCTTCTTGCGCACTGGCATCCTTCGATTGTCTTGTCACCTCAAGGCAGCAATGACGAGCGCCAGAACGACCTTCTTTAATGTTGAAATGCGCCGAAACACAGACATTGTCACACAACTACTATGCTCGTTCAACGCATCAGTCCTGTGGAGAATGAACCATATCACATGAGACGACTTTGGTCAGCTTTACAACAATCTTGAGAAGAAAAAGAAAGAGTGTTTCGTTTACATCAGACAATCTGGCGCGAGGTGGGCTTCTGTCAGCGGCCGAAGATCTCGAGTCCCTGCACGTTCATGTAAGTTTCGTTGGAGAACGCGGAGTTTTTGCTTGTATTTAGAGAAAAAAAACTTACCTCTGAGGATCGTCTCGACGACGATCTCTCGGACTCTCGCTAAAGAAGACAAATTTACGAAATGAAACAGTTAGCGACCAACCTTCACAGCTCAGCAAACTGGAGAGCTCGTCAACGAACCTTCGGCGAGAGTTGGAATGAGAGCGTGATTTGCGAGGGCTGTGACAGAACAATCAGATTCATCGTTAGATAATCACACTCACCTTGCTGTAAAGCGTATAGATACGACTGGTGCCAAACGTACGATGGTGGCATCTCTCGCATCTCTTCTGGAGTCTTGCGTCGTTGCTGCGCAAAGAGCACTGCGATCTCGCGACCTTCGAAAGTCGAGCGATCCATTTGGTACTTGATCTCACGTGCATCTCGCGAATCGTTGAATCTGAAACCAACAGTTCACACAAGCGCAGGTTAACATCGTCGCTTCCAAAACCATATTTCAGTAGAAGTGGTGACGAACTCGATGAAAGCGAAGCCCCGTGGTTGGTTTGTTGAGTAGTCCTTTGGAAGGTAGATGTCACGAATGTCACCCTCTCGTCTGGAAAACGCGCGTCGCAATCGATCTGTATTGGCGTTGGGGCTCAGGTTGCGCACAAGAAGGCTCTGCGGCTGTGGACGTCCTCCTCCTCGTCGTTCTCTCTCTCCACCGTACCGTCCTGGAGCACCGCCACGAGCACCTCGTCCACGCGACCGCGAGCGCTCTCGACGTGATTCGTTACGTTCTCGACTGCGGCTACGACTGTTCTGCTTACGCCGTCCACTGCTACTGCCACCATCTCGTTCGCATGAGCGTGACCGCGAACGTGAACGGCGCTTCTTGGACACGGACCGGGAGCGGGACCGCTCGCGGCGGCTCTTGCTCAGACTGCGGCTGGCGCTGCGGCGGCGTGGCGAGGCAGAGCGGCGGCCCATCGTGCTGTTTGTATGGAGAAGGAAGTGGTCGTTGGGGCTTGGCGTTCACTTGGTGTTCACAGACAAGACGCAGGAGAAGAAGACGAGACGCGAGGGAATGACGAGTGCGCAGGCGGTGGCGAATGCGGAAATGGCGGCTTTCCTTTTCTTCACAAGTGCACGCCTCTTGAGGGTACCATACAAACTTCAAAATAAAGCACAAAGGCAAACAGCCAGCTTGTCAAAGCGCATGTTGCAGTAGAACATGACGCTGGATAGGATAATCAGGGAAGAGTACGACTGTGTGACGACACCAAAGCGTCGCGATCTTTTCGATGGGCAATCAACAAAGACGGCAATGAAGAGCTCTTGGATGTGTACTGTTCGCGTGTACTCAAAGGCATGTAGCTATGTCTACTAACAGCGTGTCTACGAGCGCGGACGCTTGCGCTGCACAGGCGTGGGCGAGCCGAGCTCCACGCAGCGCTCGTACGCCGCCCAGATCGAGTCGGAAATGACGGCGCGGAAGCCGTTCTTCTCGGCGCGGTACATGGCTGCAGCCGTGGTCCCACCAGGCGACGTGATGTTGTTGCGCAGCACCACTGGGTGCACGTCCGACGCTTGCATGTAGAGCGCTGAGCCGAGCATGGTCTGCTGCACGAGCTTGGTCGCGACCGCGCGCGAGAAGCCCATGTGCACGCCCGTGTCGATCATCGCTTCAGCAACGAGGAAGAAGTACGCTAGATTGGCAACACACAGACAAAGAGGGTCAGTATTATGTTGTCAACCGGGTACCGACAAAGCGATTGAAGGACTTATGTACCAGGTCCAGAGCCAGATAGCGCAGTCGCCATGTCCAACGCGCTCTCGTCATCGACAAACACTTCAATGCCGAACGCGCCAAGAATGCGTTTGGTCTGGTATGATACACAACCAGCTGTTAAAATTACGGTAAACGCGAGTCGTGAAAAATGTGTATGCACGTACCAGCTCATGCTGCTCTTCCGTGACCTCGGATGTCTGCGACCAGACCGTCATGCCCTCTCCAATCATAGCGGGCGTGTTGGGCATCGTCCGGATAATGCGGGCGTCCTGGCCGAGGACGTTCTGCATCGCTATGAGAGGAAACAGATTTGGTTAGTTTTCACACAGAGATTGGTGCGATCAACGTGTCTCTTTACCGTCCATGGTAGCACCCGCGACGACTGAGATCACGAGCGCATTCGGCTTCATCACGTCCTGGAAGCTCTCCATCACCTGTATACAAATTTAACGGACGTCAAACATTCGACACAAACAAAGTACCGAAGCATTGCCGGCAGAAATTATAGGTACTCACGTCGTTGAGCACTTGCGGCTTGACCGCCATGATGATCACGTCGGCGTCTTTCACAGCCGAGACGTTGCGGTCGCTCGTCAGGATATCCTTGCTCTGGTACTTCTTGCGGATGTCTACACAGCAAGAAGCGTCAGTCAGTCAGCAAAGCTTGAGTGGGCACACGAGATCATATTGCCGCACATATTCACCTGGGTTTGGGTCCGAAACGATTAGCTTCTCGCGCGGAAGCAGCTCTTGCGAGAGCACGCCCGTGATGATCGCCTCCGCCATGTTGCCGCCGCCGATCACCGCGATGCGGCTGACGTTGAGCTCCGGCTTCTTCTTCACAGCGGCGTTGTCCTCTTTGCGCTTTGAGTACGACGACGCGAAGCGCTCGCGTGCGGCTGATGAGAAGTGCGCGGCATTCGTGGAGGTGGTGGTGAGCAGTGGGGACTGCGTGCAAGCAGCAGCAGCAGCGACGCGAGTGGCGCTGAAGCGCAGAGGCGATGCGGCAGCAGCAGACGTGGCTCTGTGGCCAGCGGCTCTGGCAGCACAGCGCTGGAGCGTGGACGCGCGCAATTGGAGCAGCATTGCCACTCGTGTGCCGGTGCGCAAATTCGAAATGACGAGCAAAGGGTGCCACCGAGCCAAGTGTATCTTGCCTTGATGTCCTTTATAAATTTATATCCCTGCTTATCATATTTATAGTTCAATAAAAATCATACTAATATTTGTTGTATATAATGATACCCTTTGTTTTTTGATGAAATACGAAAACTGCGATGCGCCAACCATGTGATTTCAGACCGGATTGCGCAAGTCAATCAAGACGACCAAAACCAACATGCGACAGGTTCGTGCATGTGAATGAGGCGTGGGCTCAATGGCTTCTACGTGCGCGTGTCGCCGTCCCTATGTATGTATGACTGTGTATGTGTGTGAACATGCAGCTGGAGATCGTGCCGACGTTCGTGACGCACCTCGACGGGAAAATCCTCCCGAACGCGCACGCGATCGGCGACGTCGATGGCGACGACGCAACCGAACTTATCTTTGGTTCCATCACGGGCGACATCGCGATCTACAAGGTGCGTGGACGGCGTCGTGTATACATAGAACGCTTGTGTGCGTGTGTTTAATATGATGCTCTATATGAGTTGTGAACATGTGCAGATCAAGGCGGACCGCCTGGTGAAATGGCGGAGCTGCACGGTCGACGGCTCCGTGACGTCCATCTGCATCGACGCGGCCTCTGCGAACGACGTGCGCCTCCTGTTGGCTGTGATGAGCGACGCCTAGCAGTTAGAGACTGACTGTGGCGTGGTGTTTGCTTATATTTATGTGAATGCAGGCGCGTGTGTTCGTGGCGACGGCGGAAGGCTCGTGCTTTGTGGTCACAGAGAGCGGCGACGAGTTCCGTCCGTCCTCGGAATTTGTACGTGGGGCTTGTACGCAATTTCACTGGCGCTCATCTGGATAGCTACTGACGAATGATGGGATTGCAGCGCGTGTCACTCAATGTGTGCGACCTGGCGGTGCTCGATGGCGACCTCGTGGTCGGCACGCGCGACGGCGGGCTCTACATCTACCGCGCCGACTCGAATGCGGTGCGTTCGCTTGTATTTTGAATTGAGTCGTAGGGCTCTCCTTGTGATACTGCTGACTGTACAATCTTGACTCTTACGGCTCTCTCTCTCGCCACCGGACAGCTTGGCGGGTATAAGCAACTTGAAAAGTTCGAGATCAAGCGCGAGATCGAGTCGTTTCAGCACCTCACGACGACCGCAAGTGGTAGCACTAGTAGCAGCAGCCAACTGGTGGTGCGTTGCACCTCGGGCGAGTTCTTCCAGGTCGCGACGCTCGGGGGCGCTGATGATGCGCAGAAGAAGCGGACGGTCCAGGTCTGGAAAGGCCCACACACTGTGGGGCTCGACGACGAGGCCGCGTACATTGTTGATGGCGTTAGAGATCCCAGTGGGGACGACGACTCTTGCAATCTCGCGATGGCGTCACTCTCGGGAATGATTTCGGTCTTCAATGCGGCCCACGAGAAACAGTGGAGTACAAAGGTGAGTCGGATGGTCTGAGTTGGACCTATCTATCTATCGAACGCATGCTGAAGTGTGTCTGGGTTGTGGAAAATTGACTAGCTGTCGGAGGCGATCGTGGCGTTGGACAAGCTGAGCATTGCGTCAGCATCAACGTCTACCCAGTCACACGATGCGGTACGTCGTGCACTCGTTGATCATGCTGTCACGCAACTCACAACGCACTGGTATTGATCATGACATGCAGCTCGTCGCGTGCACGTGGAGCGGTCGCATCTTCGTCATGGCAGATCCCGACTCACTCGTCCACTTTCGCATCCTCTACCCTGCGTCCTTTATGTTCTGTAGTGAGTCTTCGTCTTCGTCTCTTATCATGCTTGATGACCCGAGTCATTTCTAACAAAGAATTCATGGACGTTGTGAATTGGTAGCGGACGTGTTTGAGAGCTCAGACAAGAGCGAGCGCTTCCTCGTCGCGATCAGCACATCAGGCGTGATTTTCGTGTTTCGCCACTTGGAAGACACGCTGGCGCGCGCGCTCTCGAGATCGTCGCTGGTGCGTTCGATTGGCTTCTCATCGTCCATCAGATTTGTGATATTGGCTCACTAACGTGTTATCAAAATGACTGGCTACCTCAGAGCGATACGATCCATGCAAGTGAGCTCTTCGCACAGATCGACAGCGAGAAGAAACGACGCGAGATCATCACGAGCCTGCTGCAGAAGGCGAAGAGCAACAACGTACAAGCTGGTTCCCCTCCATTACCAGACTTGCTACAAGTGTCCACGATAGGAAGTCCAACTGTGGAGGACCTTGTCCGTCTCGCTGTCTCTGCAACAACGTCCACCTCTCTTGTAGACTCTTTTGAGTAAAGAAGAAGCAGCACTACGAGTATTGAATTGGTGTGTCTGGAGAAGCTGCTGCTAATATAATACTGTCTGGTCTCTGTGACTTTGTGTTCACGGCTCCGTACCTGTCGCTCACCAGTTTTGCATCTGATACGCGGTCTCCACGAGCGCAGGCACGCTCTCGGGGCTCCGTCGCAGTAGCTCCTGCGAGAACTCGGCCGTGTAGTCGAGATGGAACCCAATCTCGCTTGACTTGCTTGCGTTCATCTTCCACGACTGGTCGAAGGCGCGGAACGCGATGCTGAAGAGCTCAAAGAATGCGATTGGGTCCTCAAAGAGCCGCCAGAACGGACGCTCTGAGCCCAGACACGCGCCGTCCTTCAGCTGCAGCAGCTCGGCCACGAGGAACGCCACCTGCGCACCCACGAGCGCGTACGGGTACGAGTTCGGGTTCGCCGTCGCCTGGTCGCTCAGCATCGGCAGCGCCACGTTGCGGTGCACCTCGTGGAAGAACACGAGGCAGTGTAGTGGCAGCACGAACTGGAGCTCGCGGATCGGGTCGCCGTAGTTGAAGCCCAGGCGGTCCCACCCGCCGCCACGCAGCGTGAACGGCTGACCGTCGAAGCATGAGACCCAGAGGCGGTTGAGGAAATCAATGTGGTCGCGGTTGCTTTCGTGTAGCGGCGCTTTCATGGCGCCCACGAGCTTCGCCAGCTGCGCCAAAGCAGCGGCCGTGGGCGGTGCATTGCTGGACGAACCAGAGAGGCCGCCGGATACAACCTTGTCCCACATCTTGGCCGATTTCTTCTGGATCGACTGCGCCATCGCGGACTGCTTCATCTTGGACGCGAGTGCCTTCTTGACACCTGAGAGCACGCTCGAGACGTCCTGCTGCTGGTGGTGCTGTGGCTGCTGCTGAGTGCCGTAGCTGTCGTTCGAGCGGCTCTTCTGCGGCTGCTGCGACCGGAAGTACGCATCGAACTGCCGATCTTCCGGGACGTCCACTTGAAGATACTGCTGCTGCTGTTTCTCGTTCTCTGCGGTTACTGGCTCGTGCGAGAGCTGCAGCACCTTGACGCGCACCTCAGCGTGCGGGTTCTTCATCACGGGAAGCACGTGGTTGGGGTCGGTCAGGTCGAGCCAGCAGTACGACGAGAGCTTGCCGTTGGGCGCCGGCAGCGGATGTTGAAGGCGGAAGTGGTACGAGCCCTCGAAGGGGAACTTGCGGCGCAGCTCGCCCAGCGTGGGCTCGCTCGAGAGCAGCAGCGACGACATGTGCTGCTCTAGCGGTACTGACGCGCCGTCGTCCTCCGCCATCGTGCTCTGGAAGAAGTAGCGGCAGAGCACGCCGCTGTCATGCATGGAGCGCGCCATCGTAGGTAGCTGCTCGATGTTGGGAATGCTGACTATTGCGAGGGGCTGTTTCGCTTTGCAATGGAAATGCGCTACTGTGTATATTCTCTAAAGTGCGATTATAATGTGTGAACCTTGTTAATAAGTGTAAATTGTTGGAAGCATTGTGATTGGTTGTAAATTGTTAATTTTAAAAAGTCCAACGCTTTTTTAACAATTTAAAAAATAGGCTGCTTTGTCCACAACACAAAGCAACCCAAATTGCCAGAGCGAGAAATGCCAAGCACCCATGGAGGACGAATGGGACGACGAGCTGCTCTCCAAGATTGACGACCTCGAGTCGCTGCATCTGCAGGCGGCCGCTGAGCGTCAGGCTGCTCAACAGACGCAGCAGACACACCAGCAGCACCATGCAGCAGAAGCAATAGAAGCGCAGTGGGCGTGTCAGTCGTGCACGCTGCTGAACGCGGCGTCGCGCGCCACCTGTCTGGTCTGCAGCACGCCGAGAGGACAGGCGTTCCGTCCCACAGCATCCGATCCAGGATATGCAAGCGAAGCTTATGCTACTAGCAGAGGTGGTGGTGCGTATGCTGGCGTTACGTCATCATCGTCGATGTCACAGGCAACAGCGAGGAAGACGGTGCAGGCGACGCTGCCGTTCGCGGCCCCAGCACGACCAGCAACAGCAACTCCTGCTCAGAGTCCGCAGCCAGTGCCAGCGCCACCGACAACAAGTCCGTTTTGGCCACTGCAGCAACAGCCTCAGCACCGCAATCAACAGCAGCAACAGCAGTCGCGGGCTGCGTTCCCAGTCCCGAATCGATCGCCTCCTGCCCTTTCTCGCCCAACACAGCAACAGCAGCAGCTATGCTTGCAGAACCCAGCGAGAGACGCAGTCGTAATCGACGCCGATGACGACGACCTGGACGACCCAGAGGTCGTGAACGCAGTCGCGTGGCCCATCGCGTACGCGACGCTGCAGCGGCGCTCCGGTGAAGACGCTCAGGCCAAGACACGGTACCTGGACGTGCTCAACCGGTCGCTCTTCCCGGAGATCGATTACGAGGCCGCGCAGCACTTCGTGTACCCGACAAACTACCCGATCCGCGAGTACCAGCTCACGATCTCGGAGAAGGCGCTGTATCACAACACGATGGTGTCGCTGCCCACGGGCTTGGGCAAGACGCTCATCGCGTCGGTCGTCATGTACAACTTCTACAAGTGGTTCCCGCAGGGCAAGATCGTGTTCATGGCGCCCACGAAGCCCCTCGTGGCCCAGCAAATCAAGGCCTGCCACGAGATCATGGGTATCCCGCTCACCGATACAGCCGAGCTGCAGGGCAACGTGCCGCCGTCCACGCGCAAGGTGCTCTGGCGCCAAAAGCGCGTGTTCTTCTGCACGCCGCAGAGCATGCAGAATGACCTGCGCCACGGCATCTGCGAGGCTGAGCGTTTTGTGTGCCTCGTGATCGACGAGGCACACCGCGCGACGGGCAACTACGCGTATTGCTGTGTGATTCAGGAGATCGAGAAGAAGACGCCGTTCTTTCGCGTGCTCGCGCTCTCGGCCACGCCGGGCGCCAAGTTCGAGATCATCCAGGACGTGATCAAGAACCTGCGCATCTCGCACATCGAGAGCCGCTCGGCCGACGACCCGGACGTGAAGAAGTACACGCACGCGCGCCAGGAGGAGGTGATCAAGTGTACGCTGTCGTCGCAGATCACGGAGGTCAAGGACATCTTCCTCAAGGTCTTCAAGCGGCTCGTGCACCGCCTCGTGAGCGGCAACATCATCCAGCACCGCGACCCAGAGAAGCTTAGCCGCTGGTACGTGCTGCAGATGCGCGAGAACTTCCGCAAGAGCCCCAACTACCAGGCCAACCGCGCAGCTGAGAGCGACTTGGCACTGCTCGTGAGTCTGCTACACGCGAAGGACTTGCTCACGGCACACGGTCTCAGCAGCTTCCAGGAGTACGTGAACGGCTGGATCGAAGAGCGCGAGAGTGGCGCACGCCTGTCGTGGTCCAAGAAGGAGATGCTCCAGTCAGCCGAGTTTCACAGTCTTGTGCTTAGTCTCAACGCGCTGGGCACGGACTACTCGAGCAAGTCTGCGAATGGGAAATCGTCGTCGAGCCACCCGAAGCTGCTCAAGCTCCGTGAGGTGCTCCACGAGCACTTCCAGCGCCACTCGACGGGCAACTCGAGCACGCGCGCAATCGTGTTCACGCAGTACCGCACGAGTGTGATGGAGATCGTGGGCCTGCTAGAGCAGATGGTACCGCTGATCAAAGTGCAGGCGTTTGTGGGTCAGGGGGCGTCAGGCAAGGCCAAGGAGAGCAAGGGCCAGTCGCAGAAGCAGCAGCAAGAGATCGTCAAGAAATTCCGCAACGGCGAGTTCAACGTGCTTGTGGCCACGTGCATCGCCGAGGAAGGTCTGGACATTGGCGAAGTGGATTTGATCGTGTCCTTTGACGCGCTCACGTCACCCGTGCGCATGATCCAGCGCATGGGGCGAACGGGCCGCAAGCGTGTGGGGAAAGTGATCATTCTCGTGACTGAAGGCGACGAGGAGAAGAAACTCGCGCGCAGTGTGGCGTCTGCGAAGACGGTCGCGCGCGCCATGACGACATTCAAGAGCAAGTTCATCTACTCCAAGTGTCCGCGCATGATCCCGAATGGCATTCAGCCCGAGCTGAGCAAGCTAGAGATGTTGATCCCAGAGTTCCACGCCTCGCAGGTCGGTGGCAAGCAGCGGATGCCTGGACAGGCGACGCGACAGCGACAGCTCGAGAACGGTGAAGAGAGCGCGAGGCGGCGGTGGCAGCTAAACGACATTGAAAAGGCGATCGGCGTGGCCAAGTACTTCCCGTCCGATCTGCGCTTCCGTCCGCGGAATCCGATTTTCCCCGTTGTTGCGCGGCCGAGGCACCTGCTGCGACGAACGACAGTAAGTCTGCGCGGCAAGGAGCAAGTGGAGAGTGATACGTTTCAGGTGGGCCACTCGACGCGGTCTGCTGTGCTGCGGCAGCTCGTGCGCAACATCCACGGCGTGGTGGAGAGAGACGAAGAGGTTGTGGAGATTGGTGGCGACGCCAATCAGTCTTCGGATGACGACTCGCCACTCAAGCCAGTGGTTGTAGCGAGTACGAGACCTAGGCTGGGGAGCGACCATACGCAGACTGACACGCAGCGAGATCAGCGCTTTGGCGCGACGGATTTCTCGTTCTCGGCGGCGGAGATGGTTCATGGGACCGCGAAGACCGGCGATGACATGTTTGGGTCTCAAGAGATCAACTTTAGCCCTGAATGGAACGACGCAATGTCGCCTGTCAAGATGAATGGAGGAGCGTCGAGCGAGAAGCAAGTGCAGCCACCAATAGCCAAACCAACACCGACTCCAGCAGCTCAAGCTCCATCCCCACAGAGACCGATGGTGGCAGCACTAGTGGCAGAAGCAAGTCCCAAGCGAAATGGTGCTACTCTCACTAGTCCAGACACGAAATCAAAGGCGAAACCAGTGGCCAAGACCTCGCCTGCTAGGAGAGCAGCACAGCCAGCGCTGTCGTCTCCGATTACAAAGACGAGCAAGAAGGAGAAGGGGAAGCGAGGCGCATCTTCTGATCAGTCGAGCAAGGAGAGTGCTGCGAGTGCTGCCGGTGCAAAGGAGTTTGAGAGAGGCGAATTGCTGCTTCAGCGACTGCGAGATCTGATTGCCGAGTCTCAGGCTGCTTCGGCCGAGCTACCGTGTTCTCCAGAGCTCGATGCTCGCCATTCCACGCAGGAGACTGCGAGTCAATCCACGAAGGCGCTGCCTGCGCTTCCTATCTTTCCGCGGATCACTCGAATCACGCGACGACTGGACTTTGAGGCCATCGGAGGAAGCTTCAAGGCGTCGACCCCGAAAGAAAACTGCGTCCCAGATCCCCCGTCTGACAGTTTTCCTGCTACTTTTGCTGCTCCAGTACCAAGGTCTCCGTCTCCAGAGCTGTCTCCAGAGGACGAGCCAGTGTTCACGCTGTTGCCAGAATTGTCCGTCGACCATGGACATGAAGACGTCGCGAAGGTGATCGACAAGCCTGAGCTCAGCGAATGGAGCAAACCTAAGCTGAAAGAGCCGAGCAAGCCGAAGAGATCTCTCGCCTTGAAGAAGTCTGTTCATTACTTGGAGGATGACGACGACGACGACGATGCACCACTCTCTCGTGCTGTACCAGTTGCTGGTGTGGCTCAGGCTCATGCATTGCCGCCACCACCACCAGCAGCTCGAGCGAATCCTGTACCAGCCGTCCCGGTGCTCAACGTCAAGATATTTGCACCACCAACGTCTGTAAAGCCTGCTCCCGTTGTGCTCGAGATCGAAGACTTTGACGATCTGGAGGAAGAAGTGCAGTTCATACCTCAATCAGCAGCGCAAGCAGCAACACCAGCGAAGAAGCAGAAAGCAGCTCAGAAAACACCTGAAAGACGAGAAAGCCCGCTTCAGAAGAGGAGTTTCGAGTCCACCCAACGCCTCGCAACGCAGAGCGACTGCTGCTCCGTGTGCACGGAAGTCGAATCATATGAAGACGATCCGATCGTGTACTGCGACGGATGCGACCTGGGGGTGCACCAGTTCTGCTACGGGATCGCGTCGCTGCCCAGTGGGAATTGGTTCTGTGACAGCTGTGTGGTGATGAAAGGCGGAGCTCAAGGCAACACGTCTCCAAGCTGCGATTTGTGTCCACTTCGTGGTGGCGCTCTCAAGAGGACGCTATGTGGACGCTGGGCGCATGTGCAGTGCTTCATGTGGCTTCCCGAGCTCCAGTTGGTGCAAGATCGCGACGTACTGACGCTGGGCTCACTTAAGAACCTCGATCCAGACCGCAACACGCTGGACTGCAGCTTGTGCCACTCGCGCAAGGGCCGGGGCATCATCCAGTGTGCACACAAGCGCTGCATGGACGCCTTCCACGTCAGCTGCGCGTGCTTTGCGCAGTACAAACTGTCGCAGGAAGAACAGGAGGATGGCGGAGAAACGCTCTTTCTGGCGTACTGTCCACTGCACAGGCGGAAGAAGAATGGTGCCGTAGTACAAGAACAGAACCAGCAAAAGCCAGCAGTGCCTCAGCAGCAGCGAACGCCTGTGAAGCCTACTGTTGTGAATCCTCCACGGAACTCTGCTTCCCCGAGCGCACTGTTCTTCTCTCCAGTGGATCAGGACTCTGCGAAAAAATTCCGCAAATTCCGTCGTCTCAAGCGCAAGTACGAGGCCTCGCAATCTCAGCAGAGTCCGTCGACTTTGTTGCCAGCCATAGCAGGAGCAGCAACAACAACAGGTTCAGGTGACAGGCGCTCGTCGTGGGGAAAGCGCGTCAAGCGCTCGCAGCAGTACAGCGAAGGGAGGAAGAAGCAGGCGGTGGCGATGGCGCGCATGTTCATCGAAGACGACGTCGAGGTTCACGGCGATGGGGATGATGACGATGACGATGACGACGACATGGATGGCGACGAAGCGAACGAGCTCGAAGATTCGTTCATCAACGACTCTTCACAACTGATCTACTCGCCTGCGTCCCCACCAGACTCGGCGGGTAAAGATGGCCATGGAGCGGCAGATGGCGGGAAGAAGCGCAAGCGGTCGTCGCCTGGCGACATGCGCGCAATCTACGCCAGGTCGCTGCTGGAGTCGCAGGACGTGATGCCCGCGTTCATGCGTCGTGTACAGCGGGACTTTGGCGCGTTGCCGCAGAACGGTATCATCAACGCATGTCTGCAAGAGCTGAGGAACCCACCGCCACCTCCTTCTTCGGGGGTGTCGCCATCGTCGTCTTCTCTGTTCTCACCTCAGTCTGTCAGGTCACGAGACGATCAAGAGTCGCCGCTGTCGCTAGTGTCGCCTGCAGGTCGAGGCGTTGATACACAGGCGACAACCACACCATCGACAGGCGCTCGAAAGCTGCAACGACGATCCGCTGAGTCTCGTGTTGCGGGGGTCGAGTCCAAGAAGCTGCGGTACAGTATGAATGACGATGGCGATGATGACGACTTTGAGAGCAGCACCGTGGAGCCACCAAGCTTCAGTCTCCTATCTCCAGCAGTGCAGCAAAAGCCTGCAGCCGTGACCCCAAAACCTGTCGTGTCAACAACACAGCGCCAGTCTCAAGCACCAAGCTACAAACTGCCGCCGGAGCCAAAGAGCGACACGGAGAACCAGAAGACGTCGAGTCTCGATGAAGACCGAACGCTCCAGGAGCGCATTGAGGCGAATCGGCTGAAGGCGCTTAAGAAACTCAGAGAGCGGCAGCTGAAGATGGCGCAGTCAAACCTAGCGCCGTCCTTGGATTTAAGGAATGTTGCGCAGCTTCCGCCGCAGATGGCAGTTGCTGGTGGTGGTTATGGGCATCCAATTCCACACATGAGCTCAGCAGCAGCAGCAGTGCAAGCGTCGACACCATCAAGAGCAATCAGGAGTGAAGTGTCAAGATCAGCAGTGGCTGCTCCGTCGCAGGATAATGCGGTGCCAGAAGCCCCGTCGTTCAGCCTCTTCCCGTCCTCTTTCATTGTGGAGCCCATTCAAGAAGCGCCAACGAGTGTGATGATTGATCTGACTGAAGACGTTCGAGAACCACAGCAACGCAAACCACTTCAGCAAGTGACTCCACAACCACCAATAGCGCCACTGCCGTCAGTGCGCCACTCGCCAAGCGTTGTGATTCACGTCAATTCGGGTTTCTCGCAGTCCCAGTTGTTCCCAAGTCTAATATCCTCACGACCACTGGAGTGTGCTGTGGAGATTGAGGACTCGCTGGAAGCAGATGTCCTCGTGAGCGCTCAGCTCGCTGTGATCGTGCTGTCGCTCCAGGAATTCGCAGCTCTCGAGCGCCAGCAGCGTCCTGGCAACGATCTCCTGGCCAGTCATCCGAGAGTGCAGAGTTGCCTGGGTATCTTCAAGAAGATGATGGTAGTGATCCAAGTCGGCGACGGTACCGCGCTGCAGAAGAACCCAAACCTTCAGCGCCTGCTGCGTCAGCACACTGCCAGCAAGAGCAGCAACGCGAACGTGGAAGCCGTAGTCCGAGCGAATGACGAGCAGCTCTGCCGGTACCTCTTCGACACTGCAAAGTACGTTTTCTTCTGTGGGTAAATGACAAGCCTGATTGTGAGTGCTTAATGGCAGTGTTGTGTGTGTTTGATTTGCAGACAGGAGAAAGACGCTGGCTTCAGTTTGCTGCTGCCGTCCAAAGCTGCTGCTGCTCCAGAGCCCGCGGGCAACGGCGTTGACGCCAAGTTCCTGCTGCGGTTCGCGTACTTTCGCTCGATCCCGTGTCTGTCGCTTGGCAGCGCGGTCTCTCTGAGCTTCCGCTTCCAGAATTTCTCCGTTCAGCAGATGCCCGTGAAGAAGTTTAACGAGATGCACTGGAAGCGCATGCTACCGTGGATCTCGGAGGCGACGGCCAAGCGAATTCAAGATCATATTCTCGCCAATGGGACTTGGACTTAGAGGATGACCGCTGACTACACTGTCTAGACATAGGTGATGACAGAATCGAGGCTTCCGATTCACGGTTTGAAGGACGAGATGACGCGAATGGCGTCGTCGAGCGTCTTGTCGTCTTTGCAGTACGCAAGACGCACGATGCCCGGCGCCAACTGGTGCTCGGGGCGCGAGAAGAAGGGTGACGTCGGGATCACCGCGAGCTTGTGCTCCTTGCATAGCTTGTACGCGAACTGGTAGTCCGGATATTGCTGAAGAATGGTGCAAAGAGAGTGTTAGTTGAGGCTTTGTCCGTCACGCACAAAGGCTTTAGCTGATGCGGTTCAGCGTACCGGCTTGGGCAGCTCTGACGTGATCTCAATGTCAGCGAACTCCTGGAAAATCGGCAGGTGCGTTACGTCACAGCAGACAAAGTAGCCGCCCTCCGGTACGATTGGGCGCCAGTTGGCCTTGCTCAGCGCACCCACGAGTCGGTCTCTCTTGGCCTGTCATGCACGCAAAAGCTCAGTCAATAAATAAACCTCATAGAACAATGGATATATTGTTTTCTTTCCCAGACCTCCAGTGTCGCCTTGAGCTCGTCCAGGTAGCCATTCGTCTGCGCCTGCTTGAAGCACGAGGCCATGGCGACCTCGAAGGGCGTCGTGCCGCAGAACGGCACCGTGCTGTGCGCCTTGGTGATCGCACCCGTGAGGTGCTCTGGGGCCACGGCGTAGCCCACGCGCCAGCCCGTGCACGAGAACGTCTTGCCGGCGCTGAAGAGCGAGATGGTGCGGTCGAACATGCCCGGGAACGAGCCGATGCGCTCATGGCTGAGCCCGTCGTAGGCCATGAACTCGTACACCTCGTCCGAGAGAATGAGCACGTGCGGGTGCTTGCGCAGCACATGCGCGATCTGCTCCAGCTCGTGCTTGCTGAACACCTTGCCCGTCGGGTTGTGGGGCGTGTTGAGCACGATCATCTTGGTCTTGCTCGTGATGAGCGCGTCGAGCTTGTCGAGGTCGATGCGGAAATCGCGCGACGAGAAGGTCGTGTTGTTGGTGCTGCTCTGGAACTCCTTCTGCTTCTCGGGCGAGAGCTCGAAGGGGATGCCCACAGTCTGGATGCCCAGCAGCGTCGACACCGTCTTGTATGCGTCAAAGTACGGCTCGAACGTCACCACCTCATCGCCCTAGAGTATAAAGATAAAAAGCATTTAGAAACTAGGTGAAGTACAGAGCAGACGGTAGTAACACAGGACTTACGGGCTCCAGCATCGCCGCCATGATCGCCGCGGTGCCCTCCTGCGCGCCGTTGAACGTCACGATGTTGGTCATGGGGTTCAGCTCCCGGTTGAAGAGCGGCGAGTACATCTCCGCAAGCACTTTGACGTACTCCACCTGGCCGCCCGGACGCGTGTACTGGTTGTGGTCGCCATTGATCGCGTCGATCGCAGCCTGCTTCACAAAACTACAAGCACAGGAGAGCCATTGCGCACATACTATGTTAGTACACATGAGCTGCAAATGGGAGACCCACATGCAGTGCCGCACTAAGATCCACAGCAGCAAACAAAGAGCACGACGCACTCTGGGGTCTGGAAGGACGGGAAGCCCTGGCCGAGGTTCACGGCACCGTGCTGCGCCGCAAGCAGCGAGATCTCGGCGAACACGTTGTTGCCGATGCCTGCCACGCGCGTGCTGATCGCGCGTGAGCTGCTACTGGTGGCGCTGGCGGCGGTGCGCACTTGCTGACGCAGCAGCGAGCGCAGCATCATGGAACCCTTCATCTTGGACGCCTAATTGAACTTTGACACGCGACAAGGAATTGCACACAAATGCTCAGCCACAGACACAACAGAGGCGTGTCATGCAGCACACGTACACCCTGGATGCGCTTGATCGCCGTGTCGTGCACGCTCGCCGCCTCTGCTCGTCTTGGTACGAGTTTGAGAGTAACAGCAAGCACAATGAAGCTTTTCAGCTAAGTTTACATCATATGTTGTCGTGATGTCTCTGGCTAGAGCAACATTCTAGAGCAACACTAGTATGTAAGTTTCATCAATATTAAAATAATACTACTGTAGTTGTTTACTTACAAGACACATACACCAATTAAGTTACAGAGGGTGTACCATGATCCACCTGTCATGCGTCGCAGATCGTGAACACCGGCTGGATCATCGAGCTCTCGAAGCGAAGCACGAGGAAGAGCACCTCCATGAGCCAGTGCTGCACGCCGCCCGTGACGAAGTTGCTGTAGACGCCGCCTGAGTGCACAATGCAGCCCGGGGACGTCTGGTGCATGCTTGTGGGCTCGAAACGCAGGATCGTGAGCGAGCGCGACCAGGACTGCGGCTCGCCCACGCTGCGGTGCACGGCGCAGGCGCCGTCAAAGTTACGGATGAAGAGCACGAAGTCCCGTTCGCGGCGGACACGTCCAATGAGCTCCACCGAGCGCGAGATGCGGTTTGTCGCCGGGTTGCAGATCGCGCGGTACACAATGATCGCGTCGTCGCTCACCTTCTGCAGCAGGTGAACCTAGGATTGTTTTTTGCACATGTTATACACGATAAATGTCAGTTCTCTTTTCAATAACAAGTCGTTTGCAATATGCAACAACATACGGTCACGTAGAGCGCCGGGCTGAAGAAGCTCGCGTAGCTCTCGGTCGTGAGCTTGGTCCACGTCTTGTTGAGCAGTTCCTCGGCCCAGATGTGCGCGAAAAACTTGGAAAACGTGAACTTGACGGCCGAGTCCTCCACTTTGCGCCGGTCGCTCCAGCCCAGGACGCTGAAGCCCACGCTGCGGAACGCTGGGTCCGCCGCCTGCGAGTCGATCTCCTCCATCACGTGGTCGATCAATTCGTGCCAGCGCTTTACTGTCACCGGCTGGAAATTGCTCTCCACGATCTTCTTCTCGTCCTGTGGGTGGTGTATGATGCCAATAGAGAAAGCAAGCAAGTGTGAATAACAATCGACAGAGTAGCAGGTTATATCCAAACGAACCTCCAGAAGCAGCTTGAGCTGCTCGAGACTTGGCACCTCCGAGTCTGTGAAGAGCTCCCGGAGCGACGAATTCTCCTGCTCCAGCATCTCCTTCTCGCTCGTGAGCTGCAGCAGGCGGAATTGCGACTCGAGCCCCGCGGCAACTTGCTTTACGCGCACGATGCTTTCCTTCAATGCATAGGAGTATCAGACGCAACACAGACATATGTCAGTCACCGGCGTACAAGAACCAAGAGCCTAATATTCTGCTCTTGGTTGCAGATACTCGGGTCTCTGAACAGATTCCGCACCTTCTTACGCTCCATGAACCGCCGCTGCACCTCGCGGTGCTTGAACTTGCGCTCGTCGAGCGACGTGCGTCGGTGCGTCGCCTTGCGCTTCTTCGCAGCACTCTTGCCGGCATCGTCCTTCTCTTGCGACAGCTGCCGTTGTTGCTGCCGCCGCGGTGGCTTCTCGTTCTTGTCAGTGACTGCTGCGCTGCTTTCTTGTGCGGCGGCTTTCTTCCTGTGTGTGCCGGCTGCTGCTGCGGCCTTTCGCTCATTCTTCTTGGCACCACGAGCGGTTGCTGCTGACTGCGCGCTGCTGACCGCCGCAGTTTCGGGCGGCTGCGCGAGCAGCAGGCACTCAAAGATGCGCTGGTCCGTGTCGCTCCAGTCATCTGGCAGCAGCAGCTCAAAGTCGCTTGCGTCGCCGCCCTGCAGTCCCATTTTCACTTGTGCTTTTTTCTTCTTCACCGATGCATGATTTTCAAAGCGCACTAGTCAAATTAAACATTTTTTATTCAAACATAGCAAAGTAATTTCTACGTAACATATTTTCACTTTTCAAGAAAGCACATTTTAATGAGACTACGATTGAGGCGGATTCTTCCATACAAAAATGATTACTACAAGTGGCGAAATCATGGCTTGCCCGTTTGTGTGGAAATCGCTATTATAAGCGCCAACATTTCGCCACCTTTTTGTGTTTCAAGAAAGTGACGAAATCTTGGCTTGCTCGTTTGTATCGAGATTGCTATATTAAGAATTGATCAACATTTCGCCACTTTACTCTTGAAAAATGTTTAAACATTGTATCTTTTCCGAGTGTATTTTTCACAAAATGATCAATGTCAGACTCCCCTCAAAACCGCCCACCGCTAAATCCGGTTTTTGGCGCTCCGAGCTTTTGAACTATGCTTAATTTGTTACAAGACACAACGAAATCCAGAAGGTTCGTCGAGTCTTCTGCGTCGCTCCGGTTTTAGCTGATTGTGATATAGCACATCAGCGCGCGCCGCAGCCTGCGCAAGTACTCACTTTGTCGTCGTCGTCAAGTTCGCAAATGAGCGGACCTTCACGCCCAGCTCGCGCCACCGGCACCCTCGTCCCATTAAGAAAGATCCCCCCGGTCCCCCAGGTTCTTTTACAGTCACACCCAGTATTTTGGCATTAGGTCACCACGGCGCGGGATCATCGAGAAAACAAGAAGTGTCTCAGGTCATCTAGCTCAGGCACATCCTAGGATTACGCACTCAGTTTAGTTTCTAGGTTCGCGTCCGCCTAGATCTGAAGCCTAGGTCAGTGACCACCTAGGTCAGCCTTCTAGGTCAGTGATACCTGGGTTTGTTTCCTTGGTCGTCAGCTCGTATAGGTTTAGGTGTGTACTTAGTTCGTTCCCATACTTAAAAGGAGAGTAGGACGGGCTCCTGGGGAGTCCAGAGAATCAATCCCGCTCCCACCAATCAGTAGCAAATTTCCCTCCAAGCTCACAAGTCCCTTCGCTCCCCTCTCCCTCTCCTGCAGAGCTCGTCGTCTAATAATCTGCAGTACGTTGGACCGTCGAATGGGAAAGAGAAGCCCGTACCGGTAAGCGTGTGTATCAGTGTGTTTGTATATACATAGCGTACCAGTACTAGTGTGCGAGCGCCTAGTGTGTAAGCGAAAGTGTATGAAGAACACCCCGAAACCTGGTCGACCGTCTGCAGCCCAGACTCAGATCCTCCATATTGTCCCATTTACCTGAGTCTTAGGACAGTGAAGGTATTCCATATTGCAAAGAGTGAAAGGAAGTGTTCAAGAATGTCCGTCTAGACTTGTGGAAAACGTCCACGGGTTTAAATACAACCGCATCGCTCAGGAGGAACGTTTGGGTTGACCCCTCTACTCTAGCTCAAGGCACGGATCGATTGCTTATCGTTCGCGACCCAGGTTACGCAGTAGTTTGTGAGCTTCGTGGTAGTGGCTCGTCCAGACAGCTAGAAAATCTACCCTCCAGTCTTTGTATGTTGGGGCCGGTAAATATACATACACAAAGCGACTCTTCTTCCCCGTGTGAGATCCATCCTAAGTGTCTTCAGCAAGTGCGTTAGTATCGGCGTGCTCTGTTCACGCTCGTATACGTTCCACTCAATCTGAATGAATTACGCCAAGGGTACACAACTGTGAGAAACTGACCAAAGGGTTGAAGTTAGCATTGCATAATGGATCTGGTATTTTATATCTGCATCTGTGTATCGCTCTAGCCTTAACTCGCCCCAGGTAGACGCTATCCCTTCGTCTGACCTGGTTGATTGTTGCTGATATCCCCCCGCTATATCACAGTCCGGTAGAGAGCCTGCAACAAATCAATTCACTTAGTGTGCATCTGTGGTATAGTGACCCGAGAAAATGAAGATCGTCGCCCCCAAGGTTGCACCAAAATCCCGCGCACATTCAAGCGACCCGCCGAAGAGCTGTCGAGATTCGATCAGACGTTTGTCCAAATCCGTGTCATCGACACGGTTCAAGTGTCGAAAATTCGATGAGAGATGGACGTATCGTTT